>CM060073.1:14519661-14649661 GCA_030533445.1 Cyprinodon diabolis
CCCCAGACGGGCAGTAGGTGGCCCCCCTCAAAATTTCTTTAGAAATTTTCTAGTTGAATTTGATCATGTATGTAAAGCCACTCTAAACTGTAGACCACAGTCATTCTAAAATGAAGGAGGTAGCAAGGTAAGTTCCCCTTTCTGAATAAATATATAACGCAATAAAAATAGTCAATTAATGTAAATAAAACAAAAGTGGTGAATGAATGTCAAAGTTATTACCCAATAATAATGTTATGTAACACCATACGTCACACTGCCTGCATATTCCTTGATGACAGAGATTAAAAGGTCAAAATAAAATACTGAGAACCTTTATTGCGCTCCGCTTAGCCTTCCTGTTATCAGCTGAGAATCTTGATCTCTCTTCCTGGCCAAGGAAAAAAGAACTGGATGATAGAAATTGGTTTCAAAGAGAACATTTAGCCATGTTCTCTTTATTGTCCCTGATGTGGCTATACAGCAGAGCTACCACAGCAAAAGGGATGGAAAATCTGTGAGCAGAGCCTTTTATCCCCAGCATGGTGGGAACAGCATCACATGTCCCTCTGATGGGTTGAAGAGGTTTGGACAACATTTTCTTCAGCAAAGTTAAAAGTTATTATCAGGGCTTATGGCATAACACTCCTGAACCTGCCACCTTTGTGACATGACTTTAAAGAGAATATGCGCGCATAGAATAATACTGAATGAATATATATATATCGATAGATAGATAGATAGATAGATAGATAGATAGATAGATAGATAGATAGATAGATAGATAGATAGATAGATAGATAGATAGATAGATAGATAGATAGATAGATAGATAGATAGATAGATAGATAGATAGATATAGGTAGCATCTCTTCTGTTTAGGTAGTACTTAAGACTCTGCTCTGTTTTTTGTTGCTTATACTCTGTTTTTCTTTCATGTCTGCCCCCATAGTAATCGCTGTGAACGATATGAAGTGGCAAACATCTGGGATGTTTCGGCCATTTGTTGAGGTCTCCATGGTGGGTCCCTTCTTGGCCGACAAAAAGCGCAAGTTCACCACTAAATCAAAGAACAACTGCTGGACAGCAAAGTTTAACGAGACTTTCCAGTTGTAAGTTGGACATCTGAAATGCCTCTATGCACCGGAATCTATGCATCAAATTAGTCATTGATGATGTATTTCTCCTACTGCTCTACAGTATCCTAGGTAAAGAGTCTCCGGATTGCTACGAGCTCCATGTGACAGTGAAGGATTACTGCTTCGGCCGGGCGGACCGAGTGGTTGGCATGGCTGTGGTCCAGCTGCGCGACGTGGCCGACAGGAAGAGCTGTGTGTGCTGGTGTCCTCTTGGGCAGCGAATTCAAACTGACGAGACGGGCATGACGGTGATGCGTATCCTGTCTCAGCGGCCGGCTGATGAGGTGGCAAAAGAGTTCGTGAAGCTGAAGTCTGAGACTCGCCCTGCAGAGGAGGGCAGATGAGCAGAGCTTCAGACTTAGGACTGAATGTTGCTAAAATAGGGTAAATGTTGATGACCCATCTCATGTTTCTTGTCGGAAAACAGAGTCAGCATGTCAGTTACTGATCGTATATGTGTGAGTTACTGATTGTATATGGAAAAGAGGACAAAATTCAGCTTAGTTTGTATGAGATAAAGAGTTTATTTTGAAGATAATGAAGTTAGAGGACGTTGATCTGAATAAAATCAATATGATCTTAATCCAAATACAAATATTACATTTGTGTCTGCTAGTTACAGCCAATGTTTTAAGGGGGAAACAGCAGGCCTGTTTAATAAAGGTAACTACAACTACTTTAAGGCTTTTAGAGACCTGAGGAAAATCTTGTGTGCCATCAGTAGCACCATTTACTCCAGATCTCATCCATAACCACTTAAGGGGTAATCAAAGAAAACTCCTCCTATTTCACTAATTGGTTTCAGGCTTGTTTATTGTGAATCAGAGCTTTCATAACTTGGATCCACCAATTAACACTCCTAGCACCAGATGTGTCTTATATAAAGTAGCTGTTTTAATTATGTTTGCAGAACTGCAGCATATCCCAAGAAAAAAGGTCTCTAATCTTCAATAGTAATTATTTTTAAACATTGATTGGCTGGTGGTAGATGGTGCAAAATCACATTGGAGCATGATGTTGTAGCAAGTTCTCATTCGTGACGCCTTAAAGAGGGGACAGTTAGCTGCCAAAGGTAGCTTTGTTTACTTTTAATGATTGAGTTTTATGATTGATCAGTCAAGCTTGTGTTAATTTTACCTAACATAAAGCTGTGTTCAATGGTTTAAGTGAGATGGATTAAAAAAAAAAAAACACACAGGAAGAACCATGTTTTTTTTCTGTATGAGATAGAGGAACAGATATCTTTTTTTCTAACAACATTTAGAGTTTTTGCAAGCTGAAAAAATATATATATAGATGCTGCAACCGTGCAATGCATTTGTTATGGCCTCGCACCTATCATCCATTTCCAGTACCTTACTGGTGTTCCTATAATTAAACCTACAGCATAGACAACAAGATAGATCTGTCCTGTTGTGTGCTGACGACGTGCCAAGGTTAGTAAGTGTTCAGTGCGTCACATTCTAAGGTTGATTTCAGACAAATGTGGCCTTTTGCTCTAAAAATCCCATATTTTGCTACTGGTTTTTCAAACGCCACTTAACAACAGCGTTTATTAAACGGAAAACAGTCTGCTTATAGTTAAAGACCCTGTTGGGATCTTTCTCATCGGCCATACCTGGAGTGACAGCTGAACACTTGCACTCTTCTTAGAACAAACCTGTAAAAAATATAAAATATAAAGGCCTAAGAATAGAGCATGTATTTATTGTACACAAAATCCACTAGATTTGTGATTTTTTTTTAAAGTATGTACTGTGAAACTGAGTAAATTTCTGTAATTATAAATATCCTAATGTGACATATGTTGAATATACTTGTAACAATATTTTGTATATAAAATATTTATGAATCAGGACAATGGGGTTCAGTTCTTTTGTTTGTGTTTAGAGGAGATGGACAGATTGATTGGGGCTTCGTCCGCAGTAATGTGAGCTCAGATGTGGTCTGTGGCAGTGTGGAAACAGCTGTGCCAAAAAATCAAAGCTTTTAGATTAAAAGGTCCATCTATTTACAGACTCTCCGCTTTGGTCATGAGATATGAATCATAACCGAAATGACAAGATCATGGACACAAGCAGCTGATATTATCCAGAAGGATGCCGGAGTCGGCGTGGAGATGTGGTGAGCTTCATCATCTAGGGAAAGCTCAGGAAGGGCTACTGCTATTCTGCATTTATGATATTTTAAGATATTATAGCTGTGCGTTTAAAAAAAATAAGTTTTTTTTTTCTTTTTTCCCCTCAAACTTTCTGGACATCCCATGTATTTACTGGAGGTGTGAATCTTATATGGCTTGGTGGTTGACTCCCCCTAGTGCTGCACTTCTCTGTTTTTGTGGAGTGAGGTTTCACTTTTTTTTAATTGCAAACATATTTATTCCGCTCCAAACAATTTATAGTGATTACAACATTTATTTGGCATTTTTTTATATTGAATTAATGTATTTTGGAGTTGCCATCACCACTATGATTACTTGGCCATCTGCAGATAAATTGCACCCCTGATAGCGACTATAAAATTGATGCAACTGTTCTAAGGAATCAAAAGCTAAATACTTAAACACTGTACTTCAGGGTATAGCATGTTACTCACTTCTCAGCAAATTTAAAATCTGTTCCCGTTAAATTAGTTTGTTTGTTTGTTAAATTAAACTTAAATTTAAAACTACTAACTATCAGAGAGGTTATTAAAGGTGATTTTATTTATATGCACTGGTATTAAAGTATTTTTTAACGCATAAAAAATAATTCTTTTAATGATTGCAGCTAGGTATAATTAGATGTTTGGGATTTAAAATACAAGAAAGAATAGACAATTAATTTTGGCAATATATTGTGTATCCTAAGTGACAAATGGTTAAAGACAATTTCAGTTGTCTAATATTATTGATTTTACTGAGTGTTTTAAAGAATAAAATCGAAAAATGTACAAATTTTTGAGGGAATGTAGTAAATATTTCCCAGTTAGCAATAGAAAACTGGAAGGAAATGTACGGTTAGGCTTGCGCTGAGAATTAAAGGCTACTATAGTGCAGAGTTGGTAATATAGGTCCATACCTATAGCTTCAAACAGCTTTACATTCATGTCTTTACCAAGGACCCTTTTATAAGGGTGGCCAGGCAATAACCAATGTACACTGAGGGGTGGCCGAAAGCGGATAGGCACCAGAACCACAGAGTCAATCTGTACTGATCCAACAGGAAAACAGCCTTTGCTTACTAATAGACGAATATATTCAAACATCCGTTCTTTTAGATAAAAGTTATAGTGGGTAGAATTCTTTAAGGTTTGAGTTTTGGGTGAACATCTTTTCCATTGACATTACTTACCTACTTTTATCAGTAATCATTATGCATAAAATTGATATTTACAAACACTAATATCTACATAAATTGATTATTTATTACGTTTTATTTATCTATTTCACTGAAGACTCCTAGACGACTTACAGAGATGCATAATTTTCTCTTTACCCCATAAAACACAAAATCTATTTCTGCTTGAATTCTGTACTTATCTTTAATGTTAGTATACTGTATGAATGTGTATAATTAGCCATAGTGCTTTTTTTGTCAAGTAATTTTTTATATATGAGAAATTAAAATGTTTTGAATATTCCACTTGAGAGGATTACTGTCGCCACCATCTGTATTTGAGGGAAATAAATGGTGGGGGTGGCCAATGTTGGCTAAGGGTGGCCATGGCCACCCCTGGCCCCCCATGTAGCTCCGCCCCTGCCAAGGACACAACTACTGGTGCTGGTCATAAAATTAGAATATCATGAAAAAGGAGATTGATTTCAGTAATTCCATTTAAAAAGTGAAACTTGTATATTATATTCATACATTACATACAAACTCATATATTTCAGATGTTTATTTTGTTTAATTTTGATGATTACAAATGACAACAAATGAAAATCTCAAATTCATCATATCAGAAAATTAGAATATTGTGAAAAGGTTCAAAATTGATGGCCCCTGGTGCCACACTCTAATCAGCTAATTAACTCAAACCACCTGCAAAAGCCTTTAAATGGTCTTTCAGTCTAGTTCTATAGGCTACACAATCATGGGGAAGACTGCTGACTTGACAGTTGTCCAAAAGACGACCATCGACACCTTGCACAAGGAGGGCAAGACACAAAAGGTCATCGCTAAAGAGGCTGGCTGTTCACAGAGCTCAGTGTCCAAGCACATTAATAGAGAGGCGAAGGGAAGGAAAAGATGTGGTCGAAAAAAGTGTACAAGCAAGAGAGATAACCGCACCCTGGAGAGGATTGTGAAACAAAACCCATTCAAAAATGTGGGGGAGATTCACAAAGAGTGGACTGCAGCTGGAGTGAGTGCTTCAAGAACCACCACACACAGACGTATGAAAGACATGGGTTTCTGCTGTCGCATTCCTTGTGTCAAGCCACTCTTGAACCACAGACAGCGTCAGAAGCGTCTTGCCTGGGCTAAAGAGAAACAGGACTGGACTGCTGGTGAGTGGTCCAAAGTCATGTTCTCTGATGAAAGTAAATTTTGCATTTCCTTTGGAAATCAAGGTCCCAGAGTCTGGAGGAAAAGAAGAGAGGCACTTCATCCACGTTGCTTGAAGTCCAGTGTAAAGTTTCCACAGTCAGTGATGGTTTGGGGTGCCATGTCATCTGCTGGTGTTGGTCCATTGTGTTTTCTGAGGTCCAGGGTCAACGCAGCCACATACCAGGAAGTTTTAGAGCACTTCATGCTTCCTGCAGCTGACCAACTTTTTGGAGATGCAGATTTCATTTTCCAACAGGACTTGGCACCTGCACACAGTGCCAAAGCTACCAGTACCTGGTTGAAGGACCATGGTATCCCTGTTCTTAATTGGCCAGCAAACTCTCCTGACCTTAACCCCATAGAAAATCTATGGGGTATTGTGAAGAAGAAGATGCAATACACCAGACCCAACAATTCAGAAGAGCTAAAAGCCACTATTAGAGCAACCTGGGCTATCATAACACCTGAGCAGTGCCACAGACTGATCGACTCCATGCCACGCCGCATTGCTGCAGTAATACAGGCCAAAGGAGGCCCAACTAAATACTGAGTGCTGTACATGCTCATACTTTTCATGTTCATACTTTTCAGTTGGCCAACATTTCTATAAATCCTTTGTTTTTATTGGTCTTCAGTAATATTCTAATTTTCTGATATGATGAATTTGAGATTTTCATTTGTTGTCATTTGTAATCATCAAAATTAAACAGAATAAACATCTGAAATATATGAGTTTGTATGTAATGTATGAATATAATATACAAGTTTCACTTTTTAAATGGAATTACTGAAATCAATCTACTTTTTCATGATATTCTAATTTTATGACCAGCACCTGTATGATGGACATAGGTGGGGTTTGAACCACTGATCCTCTAGATAAGGTAAAGGTATAGTATTTATCTTCTTTCTTTGTAGCATTGATCCACTGTATTTTGGGGGACATCAAAACAGACTCTGGATATCGTAAATATGTGACTGGACAAAATAGATCTAGTAAAATGTATCTTTAAAAAGTACAGGAAGGATTATAAGACTTCTGAGTCCTTTTTTAATGCTGCAGCCTTTTTCATCAGTAGGCTATGATGGAAGCTGCACAATATTTGTCTGTTTTTTAATAATGATCTGAACGGCTATAAAATATTTGAAATTACTACTTTTTATTGAGCAACTGATGACCTGAGCAGTTTAAAAATTGGGAAACAAATATACACACACACACACAAAAATTTAATCAGTAATAAATTAACACTTGTTTTCATCTCCAAAATCAATTATGCAGGTCAAACCATATACAGACAGGGTTTGGATTACATTTAAAAACAGTACAGACAGAAAAAAAAAAAAGACTTTATTCTGACCCCAGAAAATTACATTCAGTAATTATTTATTGACAAAAACATTGTGAAACAAAAAGATTTGCTTACATCTCAAAGACACGACTTGGGCTGTACTGCTGAGTCAAAACAAAAATTTTAAGACTTAATATGGTTTAGATAAAATATTTTAGTCTTTACATATTCATTATATTTATTATTTTTAGTGACATGTCAGGAAGAGAAAGTGGTGCCTTTGACTGGGGTACCAGGACTGAAGAATTCAACATCAGCATGATCACATGTTCACAAACTATTTACAACAGATCATGTCAATAACATTCAAACAAGATGTAAACATCTTTGCAGTGCTTTTTGTTTTAATAATGTTGAAGCAAGATGCACACTTTTAAACAGATTTTATTACACTATGAGAAATTAATACCAATTTACATATAAATATTCGAACAGAAATATTTATACTATGCATAAAAGGCAGTTTTACTTTATCATTCTGCATGAATGTATATTGTTCTTCACTTTGAATTAACTTCTTTAATTTAAAACAGTGTCAAAACCTCCAAATGATTTTAAATATATCAAATGGAGAACTAAGTAAGGCCATCTAAAATAATTAAGTGCTATTAAATATTTGTTTGTATTGGTTTGTCAAATAAAAATTGATATATAGAAAAACATATCCATGTAAATGTGGCAAGAATAAAAAAAAAACAAAAATTATTAAACATATAAAACTATTAATCAAAATAGTTAAAGTTTTAAAATAATTCAGAAAAACTTCAGAAATTATTGAATTAAGTAACATCTCTCTCATGCTACTGTAAATTGTGGAATAATTTCTTTAACTATAAGTTGGTGTTCGTCCAGACCCTCGCATCTGATTGGTTAACATACACTTGAACTACACACCAATCAACTTTTCCTAACCTGTGTTCTCACATCTGTTTTTAGGAATGTTAAGTTATTCAATAAATACTGAATAAATTTGATTTAAACAAAACTTTATGATGTGGATTTTAAATATATTGCTCTATTTTGCAATAGTTACCACAATAATGATAAAAGTGATGATAAAAATTGACAATCTTTTTTGGAAATGCACCAATAGCTGGATAATCAGAGCCTCACATACAGAACTACATACAAAAATACAACTTCCCCATCATCAATTAGACTCCTTCAGCACATCAGTAGCATTGAATAGTGCAACCAAACTGCTAAACAGCAGAAAATAACAACCTTCAGTAATATTTTTTTATGTTGATACCCATTTATGTTTCTATTTATAAGGGGGAAACAGTTGGAAAATAACAGTCATGCTGTCAAAATGATAGGTTCCAAATATTTCACAAAAGTGACGAGTTCTTATGACAACTGAATCGTTTCAATAATCATGAAACCTTTGAATCACAATCTAAACACACAACTTATTTTGAATGATTTTACCATCTATTTAGTAATGTATGACTAGTTAATAAATTATGAAAATGTAAAGAAAATGTTTTCAATTAGTGTATGCATTTGCAGCTTTATATACAATACTGTTCAAAAGTTTGGGGTCACATTAAAATGTCCTTATTTTTTAAGGAAAAGCACTGTACTGTTCAATTAAGATAACTTTAAACGAGTCTTAACTTTAAAGAAATAGACTCTATACATTGCTAATGTGGTAAATGACTATTCTAGCGGCAAATGTCTCATTTTTGGTGCAATATCTACACAGGTTTATTGAGGCCCATTTCCAGCAACTATCACTCCAGTGTTCTAATGGTACAATGTGTTTGCTCATTGACTCAGAAGGCTAATTGATGATTAGAAAACCCTTGTGCAATCATGTTCACAAACTCTAAAAAAAGTTTACACACTCTAAAAAGTTTAGCTCGTTACAGAAACTACAAAACTGACCTTCCTTTGAGCAGATTGAGTTTCTGGAGCATCACATTTGTAGGGTCAATTAAACGCTCAAAATGGCCAGAAAAAGAAAACTTTCATGTTAAACTCGACAGTCTATTCTTTTTTTTAGAAATGAAGGCTATTCCATGTGAGAAATTGCTAAGAAACTGAAGATTTCCTACAACGGTGTGTACTACTCCCTTCAGAGGACAGCACAAACAGACTACTGTGGGTACTATTTAATGAAGATGCCAGTTGGGGACCTGTGAGGCGTCTGTTTCTCAAACTAGAGACTCTAATGTACTTATCTTCTTGCTCAGTTGTGCAACGCGGCCTCCCACTTCTTTTTCCACTCTGGTTAGAGTTTAACGTTATCTTCATTCAAAATACAGTGCTTTTCCTTAAAATAAGGACATTTCAATGTGACCCCAAACTTTTGAACGGTAGTATAAATAGTAATGTTTTTAAATGTTTATCTTATTTATTTAATATAAGAATGTTGCTCTTCTAGCCTTTGATAATAATTAGGTTTGTAGCATTTGTGTTTATGCACCAAATCATCCAGATGGGTACATGAGTGAAGACAGTATTTACAGCTGGCTACTATTATTCTCACCCTGAGCAAGATTTTTGCAGTTATTAGCTGCAAAAAAAGTAGATAAAAAAAAAAACGTCAACTCCTCAGTCACACATACTGCAGTTTATAGTTTATATATCCAACTGAGTTTTAAATGTAAGCATCTTAATTTTGGATTTAATTTGGAAGTTGACAAATTTGCTTCTAAATAAGATATCCTGCTCACTCGATCAGAACCACTTTATTTTAAGAACAGTTTCATTACTTATTTTTTCAGTTTAAAATAGGAGAAGAAAAACCAAGCATGTGAATTATTTTATTTTTTTGGTTGGTCGATGTACAAAACACTCAAAACAGAGTTCTGTACCAGACCCTGACTTTTACAGCCCTACACACAACTGAAAATGAGTGAGCTAATGCAGATGTGGCTGGGTTTACATCAAGTTTGTCAAGCTGTGCCGATCATAAGCGGCTTAACACCCCTGAACTCAACCAACATCACATTTGTGTCTGGCTGCTGTCGTCGTCTTCCGCTTGGCTGCTGGGCTTCCTGTTGTTCCCGTTGCTGTGGGCTTCCCTCTGTGACTGTAACTGGTCAGAGAGCAGCACCTCCACAGTGTAGCTGACTCGTTTGGCCTGGAAGATGCTGTATGTGTTGTCAAACCTCAGCACATCTGGTTTTAACAGAAAGTGAAGCATTTTAAAAAAAGAGAAGAGGAATTTATGTTGTGGAGACTTTAAAAAATTAAATAAAAAAAAACGGATAAGCTACTCACAAACTCCTGGACGCTCACAGGTCAGAGATCCATCCTCTGGTACTAAGTGAGCGTTATACCGCTGGCTGGGAATGACTTCCTCCATTTCAGATGCCTTCTTCCACTCCCCCTTTTTCGTCTTAAGGAACACCCCGAAACCAATGTCTGCACCTTCACAAGCAAACTGCCACCTTAAAGAATCACAGATAAAACTGATTTATAAAAGATTGCTTTTACCATAATAGAGCCTGATATTATGACACATTATGGATGAATGCCCAAAGAAAGGAAAGGAAAATAAGATTACAGTGGTCAGCTAATAAATTAGAGTCTGTATTCATAGGTTTGTGTTTCACTTAATATATTAAACATTGCATCTGTTTTTGTGTTTTATATTTTATGTGCAACCATGAAAGAACCCTGGCCCCCCTCGCCCCACCCTGGCCCCCTGGTAAATTAATCATAGAATCACCTCTGCTGTCGTCATATCTTAACAAATTATTCTAGGTAGAATACACACTGTGACATTACTTACAAAACAAATGTCACTCCCCCCTGTTTAATACTCAAGCTTTTTTTATGACAAACAGTGCTGTGAATCAAGGATATAATATCAGACACTTTGCTGTTGCTGATCAGCGCTATGGCAGCCTTAGATGTGAGCAGCAATTGGAACATGGTTCCTGTAGGTTTCTTTAGCAGAAATTTTCAAATAGTGCAAATTGTAGCTCTGACCTCCTATTTCTTCCCCTTCGATGGGGGCAACAGTGAGAGCACTATCATGGATAAGAACGGAACTTTGTAATACTGCATTAATCTGGACAGTTTTCATCCTTACGGAAGGCATTACATGACAAAAATGTAAGTGGATGATGTTGTTCAAAACTGGGACAAAGCGTTAAGAAAAAGATCTACAAAAGTAACACAGACAAAGCAAAGAGCTCAAGCATTTTGCTTCCTCTTCCTACCTCCTCCCTTACTTCCAGCACTATTCTGACAGCATTTATTAAAGTCACCAATGACGCACTTCTGCTTTAGAATTTGCCTGATTCGGGGATGATCCTCTAAGACCATTCTGGGTGCTCGTAAGTATTTAAAAGTGGAATTTGTCACTGTAATGATACCCCCTGATCAATAGTGGGACTGCAAATTGAGTTTCTTGAAGACTGGTTGCAACTGCTGCTCTGCTTTGTGAAAATCACAACTCAATTCCTTTTTTTGAAGAAAACCAAATAATTTCAGCATCTTCAAAGATGAGAAAAAAATAGGTTATTATTTTTCTAATAATCTAACGACCACTAGAATCTTTGATAGTAGCGCACCCTTCTGCATGGAGACTGAAAGGGAGAAACAGTTTTAACCCATGGAAGAAAAGGCAGAAGCAGAGCTGACTAAAAAACAAAAAAATCTGAGATCCACATAAACAGCAGTGGAAATTCATGTCCCTCATTTTCAGAAATTACATTGATTAAATCCAGGAAATGCATTTTGAGTGATACATCAACTTAATCTCTTGTCAAAACAATGACAATGTCAGAGGTAAACGTTCAGCTGGTCTTGCTGCAAAAGGTTGAGCAGTTGGAAATAGTAGTTCCCCATTTTACATGGAAAATATTTATGTTTTCTTGGTTTGCATCAACAAAATGGAAGATTTGTCTTGTATTGCATATAAAACATAGGCCATTCAAACAGAGGTCATTTTAAATGTAGGCTTAATTGTCACACTGACCGGAGGACGCAGCCTGGGAACAAGATCTCATAGTCCAATTGTTGGGAAGAACCTCGATTGACGGTCACACAGCATTCATAATCAACTTTGATATGATCCCGCACATAGTAGGAAGGAGGTACTGGGCCAACATGGTTGATCTGCATAAGAATCAGAAAAAGTCATAATACAGGTAATAAAAAACTTAAATCTGAAGGTTAGAAGAAATCGAGGGAAAAGAGGCTTGACTTACGGTGCCGTCACATCTATGACCGCTTGTTATGTTTTGCTCTTGTGCAAAACCTTCTTAATTAAATATTCAACAGCATATCACATAAAGCACAAAGGATTATCTGTTTTACATGTTTGTTTTCATTTATTCACACAAACATAAACCACAAAGACAGTAAATAATGCAATAAAATAACCTTAAAACTTACTACATGAGTACATGACTACAGGAATAAAAAGTGTTGTCTGGATATCACCATAGTGACAAGGAAATAAAAAAAAGAATACCTCAAATGAAGGTTGTTTATCTTAAAAACACTTTCATGATGTAAGATTTGCACAATTCAAAAAGCTTTAAAAAAAAAAATCCTTAAAAAATAGATAAGGCTCAACATTTTTCAAGTTTTATTTTTTCATGTTTGCAATTTCTGAATGTTATCAAAAGCTGCTTTTTGTGGAGAGGTCAAGGGTTGTACTATTTTTATGCTTTTAACCCATACTGAACACATAATGAAGTACAATGGTAGGAATGCATGATAGAGTTCATGGACATAATGATGGTGTTAGGTTTTCATTATCAAAATAAGTAAACATACTTTAATATAATATGTAATCACATTGGATGTGGATAGTTTAGAAAAGATGGATGTAAATAAAAATAACAGAAGCAGTGCAAAGTTGTTGAAAAATGAATTAAGAGGCAGCTATAAGATTGTTCTTCTTTCTGCTTTTTTTTCTCCATGTTAAACATTGATTTGGTAATGTGAGTAGGGTTGTATATTTGTATTCTAAAGTAATTTTTTTGAATGAAATAAATATTAAATGAACGAATGAATGAAAACTTATCCACCTGAGCTTTTCTTTTATAAAACTAAATTCCTTTTTTTTAAAGTTAAACATGCTTACTTTAAGTATCTTTAGTCTGGGAGAGATTTAGAAAACACAATTGTCAATTTCCAATTTGTTGAATACTTCTTTAGCTATTAAAGAAATCTCTCAAGTAATATTCTGCTAATTTCTAAACCAATTTTCTGTACTATAAGCTGCTACTTTTTTCTCATGCTTGAAACCAGGGGTCTTCAACATTTTCCAGACCCCCAAACTGATGGCGAGATGGAGAGGGGACCCCCTAATTATATATATTGTATGAAATTGTGTTTTATCAAACTGGTCCTATAGTCACTCTATTACAGATGGAGTTATGTAACGAAAGTTATTTCACCCTGTGATTATTAAAATATTTCTAATTCTGATTCCTGGCTGATGGGACAGGTGTTGTGAATGAAACGGTTCACAGCTTGAAAGAGCTCCTGTGTGTCACTGAATGTGTGCATTGATGACTGAAAGACAGCCACAGCAGCAGCCACGACGGAGAACAAATGTCCTGAATTCACACATTTTTCCTTTTATTTTCCTCATTAAAGCTGCCTAAAAAATAAAGAGACTGGGCTCAACTCCTGGAGAGCTGAAATAAAGAGCTGACAAAGCCCCATATTTCAAAAAAGCTCAAATTGCTGTGTGCCTAAAAGCTAACGGGAGCTAGCATTCATCTTAATCCCTACTCCAGGGGCGATATGTAGAGCTCCCCCTGGAGGTTTGGTGGGAGGAAGTTCAGTAGATGCTAGCGGCTTATAGCCCAGTATGTTTTTTTCCCCAGTTTTTTCACACACAAAAAAAATTATTGTGGGTGCAGCTTATAGTGAGGTGCACTCTATGGTTCGCAAAATACGTAGGTGGTTTATTATCAAAGCAAATTAACTTTCTTATCCAGCTAGACTCAAAAAATACCAGTACTATCTCCGTCCGTTTGGAAAAGGACATTTGGATTAGCACTTTTATTTCTGTCCCTTACTTATGCAGTTTAAAATCATTTATTAAATTACTTATTGCTTAAATGAAAAAAAAAATACTAAAACTTATTACAAAGAAAGAGTTGTAAGAGAAAAATGGGCTCAACAATACCCTCTAGATTTTCTGTATTGTATATTAAAAGTTGAAAAACTGGTGCCGTAAACTACAATCCAATTCCATACATGGAAACACAAAATGTTGTCTATTATCATGTAATAACAATGTGAACAGAGGGGACTTCCCAAGCGAGCCAACACATTCTGATACACTGTGAAAACAAAACAATCAGCTATCTAACTGGAGGAAAAGTTCAAGGAACAAGCGGAGAAAAAGCCCAAAGCATTTGGAGCCAGAGTTAACTTCTATATTCTTGCATGCAGTCAAAATGAATTTGCCTCCTTGTGTTCTTCATTTGTCCTGGGCCCAACTTTTTATCTGAAGAAACAGTGACAAACACGGGTCAGTTTTCTAATCATCTCCTAGATTGGGACTCCTATAGCAGCTACCAATAGGTTGGCACTACTTTAGGCATGGGCCAGTTACAGTTTGAAAAGTTCCTGTTTCAAAAAGGTTTTCTAAAATATTAATTGTCACCTAACTTGAATTGCTCCCATATTAATATCAGCTGCGCTGCTGCCATTGACATTTCTTTTTATAGATGTTGGAGCTTGGCCTGTTTCTTTTACTGTGACTAGAACAGCTTGGGCTCGTCTGTCTGGCTGTGTCTTTGCTGGACTTTTGTATCTCTGCTTCTTTCTGTTTGTCTGCTTCTGTCTCATTGAACCCCAGTCAACCTCTGCAGATGTTTACCACACTGAGCCTGGTTTTGCAAGAGATTTCTTCCCGTTAAAAGGTAGTTTTCCTCTCCACTGTCGCTACATGCATGGACATATTTTTTGGTGGGGATGGGGGGACATGTACCCTGCACTTTTTCAAACGTCCATTTGGGTCCCCTGCATTTTTTACTGTCCAAAAGCAATATTACGCTACAGTACACAGACATTCGTCGAGCACTGGGACCAACCGGAAAACCGCAGCTCAAGCTGAAGCCCGCTTCCCTGAGTTTAGACCGCCCACAAGCTCCTGATTGGCCCACAGTCTTATCTTGTGTGATTGGCTGTCACCACTGTCACTCCTCAGACGCTCACTTTACAAACATTTGAGCTGATGGTCAAACATGTTGAAGTTAGTTAAATTATAAATACTTGCGCCCCCCGACTACTTCTGAAATTGAAATTTCATCCATGGTTACATGTACGCTTCAGGAGGAGCATTTCTTGCAAATCAATGACTGGATTCAATCAACTGGTTTTCCTAACCAATCTGACAGTATTGTTTCAGTAAAGTGCCTTGAGATTAACCTGACAGTAGCCAGATATGTGTGTAGAAATGAGTTTGAGTTCTACGTTATCAATCTGGGATGGCTGCCGTTCAGTCTGTCCGTTAAAAGGAGGGATGTTTAGTACAATACGTGCCAGCTAGTACCCGCCTTCTATAATATGCTTTCAGCCAATCATAGCATCTAATTGTGACATTTCAGACGTGCACCAGTAATGACAGGTGGGACGTGTTTACTGAAATGTAGACGATTGTTGGATGTTTAAAAAAATTGCATCTGTTCGCTCCTTTTTAAATGAGAAATTGTCAGTATTTTAGCTAAAACACAAGTCAATTCCGGTATCTACAGTTGAGGCCTCCAGCACAGCCATGTTTGTAATTCCCCCGCAAGGCCCTTCTGACTATCGTCATTCCTACATGTCCCGCCCCCAAAAACACTGCTGTAATGTGATTGATCCGATTCTCTGGTTGTTACAAGACTAACGTATTAGTGGGGGTCTTTCAAGATGGATTTATTGTGAGACTGAAAACTCAGATCTCACGACAATCCAGCTTGCAGTGCAAGGTTACCTGTCAATGACTTGTGTTGTGATTTAGTGCTATATATAAACCGAAGTGTGGTATTTTTACTTAAAATTATATATTGGGAATCATCTACCGGCCCATGCCTGTACTGCATTTGCTACTAATAATCTCTGATCTGCCAGGTTAAGTAATATGCAATGCTTTTGCTTTATCTACAAGCCAGGCAGCAGTGGCATGAATTCAAACTGAATAGTCCTGTAAAAAAAAAAAAAACATTTAGGAATAGCTTTTACTTTACCTTCCATGTGTGAAATATTATCCAAACATTAACTAACCAAGTATTACAGGAAATCCTGTTAGATTGATCTTCCCTTATGGGATATGACTGTATTCCTGTGTTGGAAAATCAATCTATTGTATTAGCTGCTTGGTCAACACAGGTAAATCTGGTGGTTAAAAAGCCTCCATAAAAGTAATTTTGCAAGTCAAATGTGAACTCCCGATAAAACCTGACCATAGTACATACTAGCCTGAAAGTGTTTCACTAAAAGCAAAGCTGCAAGCTGCTATCAAACTACAATGACAATGCAATGATAATGATAAAAACATACAGTAAGATTCAATATTTCAGACATTAGACAGAAATCTAACAGTTCCAAAGTAGCCACTGTTAACTATTTCTGCATCTACTTTGCTTAAGGGTTATTCCTTTCATCTTTTAAAATCTACTGCAGGCGGAATGGCTGTAGTTGGAATCGGACCCGTATCCAGAAACAACACATTGAGAAACAACAATTTCTGCTATTTTCTGATGCAATATCATACATAACATTGATACATATGACTGTTTGAATATTTTATAGTGCATGCTAAGTTAATGTTTGACAAGGAAGCCTTTTGTAAACATTCAGAGTTGGTAGCTTCTCTCTGGGCTTATAAACATCTAAGCTTACAATAGGAAAGTCTGTTCTGCACAAATGAGTCAGCATTTCAGATATTTCTCTAAAAAAATTAGACTGTGCTCCAAACCAAAAAGCAAACCCTTACTGTAACTAATGGAGTGCTTAACCTTCAGTCTATAAAGTGTGCCTTGAGTGGTCAGTTAGAGTAAAAAGACTCAAAATAAGCTGTCTATTTACCGTTTTACTATAATTTACTATAATAAATTCTTTGACTATGTAGACATCCATGGACAAATAAATCTGACTAACGATTTCATGCCTTATAATTAACTATTAAGATCCTTTTCACATTTTGTACCATATCCCTTCCACAGTCCAATGTGTTTTATGGGGATTTCATCTAACAGAACTACCAAAAGCTCAACATTATTGTGATTTCCCTTTCCTTCGTTACAATTATTTAAAAGTGTAATTTTTCCTTGGCATTGAGGTTTTAATACTGTAATCAAATCCAATGCAACCAGCTGCATTTAAAATTACCTTATAAACCTTATCTCCATTCAGTATACATTCCTCGGTTATCTGAAGGCCTCAGAAGTCTTTTAGAGAAAATCGAAGAACAGGCGATGGTATGAGTTGCAGTTGTGGAGAAGTTTTAAAGCAGGTTAGGTTATGCAGCAATGTCCCAAACTTTGGAAATAATCTAGAAAACTCAGTTATATCCATCATCTGGAGATGGAGAGAGGATAGGAATATTGCAGACAGACCAGGATGTGGCGGTTCTGCTAAAATGATAAAGACTAGGAAGGTTGTCGATTGAAGACACAAATAGTTGTGCACTTTACAAATCTGAGTCTTGCACAAGTTAAGCAAGATTATGGAGCTGTTGAAAGTAAGCCACTGGAAGTCCCTTAAAAATTGTCAGAAGTCATACAGGGGACACAGAAAAAAATGTGTAAAAATGTGCTTTGGAGAAAAAGACGCAACATCAATTCTGGTCTCAAAATAAAAGCAAGAAATTGCACAAACTGAAAGAATCTACTGTACATATGGATAAATGCTTTTGCCAATTCTCATTTTAACTACTAAAGACTGATTCATATAACTAAAGACCGAGTTTAAAAAATGCATTCTCTGCTGTCCTTAAGACACCATAACTACCATTACTTTATTAATTTGCTGTTAAATATTAATATATTAATAGAATCTATACATTGCAGAACTGCATCATCTTAAGGAACACCTTGCAACCAATGTCTGAACCTTCACAAGCAAACTGCCACCTTAAAGAATCATAGATAAAAAAGATTGCTAGAGATTGCATAAAAAAAGATTTCACTGTTATAGATCATGATATTATTACACCAACTGGATGAATGCCCAGAGAAAGGAATGTTGCAGTAATTGTGAATTGGAGCTTTATTCATGGCTTTCACACAACAATTAAAAAATGCTTTAATTCCAGCAGTCCAGTTTGAGATCGGACCAGAAAGAACGGATTCTAACTCTTGAAAATCTGAGTTGAATCAATTCCTTAAATATGAATTTGATATTCTGCCCTACTTAAAACACGTTAAAGCGGCTTTGCAGGTTCTGTCCCTCCTAAAAGATTTCTCCCTTATCTTTCTGCATGCATGTCTGATTTCATTACAAATTCAATTACAAGTTGTGCAACATGTGACAAAAATTTATTGGATTCATATCAGCTGCATCTATCCGCACTTTCTGCTGTTGTTTTTTTTTTTTTAGAAAATCTCTGTGTGCGTTGCAGAATTACTTATGCACTTCTTATTATTAGTATTAATATTTTTTTGTCTTTTACAGCTGTTTGAACTGCAGAGGAGCACACCAGTCAACCAAGGTCAAGATAACTTTACTGGTGTTAATGACGGCTATTTTATTGCAAGTGTGAATAAACATTGGTATTTAATCAAGATAAGAGAGTCACAAGGTAAAATCAAAGGTCCTAAAGGCTTAAATGCTCGAATTCGGAATGTGTTTAAAAATAGGTTAGTGAAAAGAAAAGCTAGATTCTGGCAAACATCTATGCTACACATAATATAGTTTTCCCAAGAAAAAATGAAATTAAGGGTCCTCTTGTTTATGCTTCCAAGGCTCTGAACTAAAAGGCCTAACAATGCTAGAATCTGTGATTTCTTATCGTTTTTATGTTATAGATACTTATCTTTTCCAACTTATCAGCCATTTCCTGCATGAAATAATCAGCACCAGTAGGTTTGCTGACTCACCCTGTTTCTGCAACGAGGATCTCCGTCAGGATCCGTCATCTTCCCCCCATAAATGGCCGGCAGCTCCTCTGCATCAATGTACTTCAGTAAAACCTCCTGCCAGTTCGCTGAATAAAACAGTAGGGCATGCCAATACCGTTACTGTGCACAAGCTAATAAAGGTGCACTTAACATAAACAAAAATGTTAAGTTTATTAAAATGATATGCATTCATATGAGCAGTGAGACAGAGTAGAAATTGACTGCACAGGAGTTTGACACTGTATCATGTTCTGATTTATGTAATCTGTTACACAAGTCTCTCCATGTGGTTGATCAATTTAACAGCTGTGTTTATTGCAGCAAATTATAAAATGTTCCATAGATTTCTTATCAGTTATTTCCTCTTAAACCATTGTAATATTATCATTTAGTACATCGCTGTTGCTATGATCTTATTTTGAAATGTGCAGCTCTAAGCTGACGTGTTGATATCTCACCCCCGAGGATGTAGATCTTTTGCCGGGTGATCTCACTCAGAAAATGCTTGACAAGGTTATAGGCCACAGGAAACAGTTTAGGAGCTAAAGGAGGAGACAAAGTAACATAATAAATATGTTGCAGTTAGAAATATGCACTCAATAAATAAATATAATTAACTGGGAGACTGTTTGAATACAACCTGGATTTTCAAATTGCCTATGAGGTCATTAAAACATTAATCTCCAAATATGGTATATTTTTGTATATGTTTTATAGTTGGATGTTTTTTTCAAAAATATGAAAACATAAATTGGGCATATTAAATACATTTTAGCAATTGGAACATTTATTTTAAATTTACCCTTTATAACAAATAGCCTTTTCAGGCCTTCTGGGTAATTATCCTCAAACATCTGCAGGATCTAGTGGGGAAAAAAAGAGCTGAGATGTTAATAAACCTGTTATTGTAAGAGATTATTTTATACATCTGATGTGGAGTTATACCTCCCCATATGTTTCTATTGCAGGTTTCCACAAGTGTTTCAGTCCCAGACCTTCAACATCGTAGATCATGGTGATTGACTCGATATTCCTGCCCAGCTAAAAAAAAAAAGAACAAAAAGAAAACTTCCATAATTTGAAGAAATTATTGAATAAAGCCGTAATTTAACATAATCCGGCAACATTTTCATAATCGATAAAAAAATTAACACAGAATACATTTCTGTTAACATTATTGATAAGAGTTTGTGCCAAAGAGATATGACTTTTTTAAACTTGAACTTTTCAGAAACATCTGACAGCAGAACATAAAGTGGCTTGCTAAAGTATTTGAAACCCCCCCCAAACTCATCAACCTGTTGCCACATTTCAGGCTTCAAACATAAGGATATAAAATTGCTTTGCAAATTTTTTTTGCAAAGAATCCACAAGTGGGTTACAATCATGAAGTGGAAGGAAATAAATTGGATATTTTAAAAAATATTTATACATTTAAAAAAACTGATGAGTAGGGCGTGCAAATGGCAGCAAACTCTCTCCAGAAGTTCAATGAGGATCTTTGAATGATCTGATGTTGACCTAAATGACTGATAATGATAAATAGAATCCACCTCTGTGTAATCAAGTCTCTGTATAATGCACATGCTCTGTGATAGTCTCAGAGCTCTGGTTATAGCACAGAGAGCATGATGAAGAACAAGGAACACACCAGGCATGTCCAAGATACTGTTGTGGAAAAGTTTAAGTTGGATTTGGATACAAAATGATTTCTCAAGCTTTAAACATCCTGAAAAGAACTGTGCAAGGGATCTTATTAAAATGGAAGGAATATTTGTCCACTGCAAATCTATGAAGATGGGACTTTACCTCTGAACTTTCAGCTCAAACATATGGAAGACTGATCAGAGATGCAGCTGAGAGTCCCAGGATCACTCTGGATGAAATCTGTCCGTGGAACAACAATCAGTCGTATACTGAACAAATCTGTGCTTTATGGAAGAAAGCCATTTCTCAACGATATCAATAAAAAGTCATTTAAAGTTTGCCACAAGCTACCAGAGAGACAGGGCAAAGATTTGGAAGAAGGTGTTCTGATCTCATAAAACCAAAATCAAACTTTTGGCAAAAATGCAAAATGTTATGTTTGGCATACAAGCAACACACCATCACCACTGTCCAACATGGTGGTGACAGCATAATGGTTTGGGCCTCAGCAGGGACAGGGAAGATGGTTAATATTGATGGGAAGATGGATGGAGCCAAATACAGGAGCATTCTGGAAGAAAACCTGTTGGAGTCTGAAAAATACCTAAGACTGGGTTGGAGATGAATCTACCAACAACCAATGATCCGAAGCGCAAAGCAAATCTACAATGGAATTATACACAAATAAACATATCCAGATTTTAGAATGTCCAAGTCAAAGTCCAATCAAATATCTGTGGAAAGAACTGAAAACTGCTGTTCACAAACGCTCTCCATCCAACCTCACTGAGCTCCAGCTGATTTGCAAGGAATGGGCAAAAGGTTTTGGTCTCTAGATGAGCAAAACTGATAGAGGCATACCCCAAGCAACTTGCTGATGTAATTGCAGCCAAAGGTGGCGCTACAAAATATTAACTCAAGGAATGAATCTTTTTGGACACCCAACTTTTTGTTTTTATTTATTTTGCATGTTAAAAAAGTTTAAAATATCCAAATAAAGTTGTTCCACTTCACGATTGTGTCCCACTTGTTGATTCTTCACAAAAAATAACAATAATATATTTTATATGTTTGAAGCCTAAAATGTGGTAAAAGGTTGAAAAGTTGAAGGGGGCTGAATACTTTCACAAGGCACTTAAATAGCAGCCGGTTGTAGCATCAGTAGACCTTTCCTGTCAGGATAAAAACATAGTATTTTAATATAAAAGTGGATTATCCATTTTTGGATTTACATCATTTAAGTTTCAAAATGATTTTTGCCAAACTGTCCCTTTTTTGGCATCACAGAGAAAATAAAACTGTTAATTGGTGTTCAGCTGATAAAGCGAAACAACAATAAAACAATAAAATGCTTTACCGGAATCATCTTATTTCACATATTTTTCCAGTTAAAATTTGGAGAGTAAAAATCACAATCAATCATCATAATTTAGCGACTTAGAGGAGAGCTGCATTCCTGCTGGGTAGGGCTCAGCAGTTATGTCCTTGGCAGGATTAGCACTCTGTACTCAAATATATTATGAAATACAGCTCATTTTCAGTGCTCCCAACTGAATGGTTATGAAGAAAGCTTTAACTCCATATCTGCCTCTTCGGTTTAGTTTCGTACATTGCAGGCAATGGCATAGCCAACATCATACCATAGGATAGACACAGTGAGTATTGCTTCTAAGAAGATACAATAATCCATCCGTTATTCCTGAAGTTTAACCAAAAGCATGCATCATTTTGTCTCGTTTACCATTGTTCCTCTGTTTATTCTGGCTCCTACACTGGAAAAAGGATCCAGAAATAATTAATACATTTCTTAAATTTTGTGTATTTACCCCTAATTTGAGTAGGTAAATGAGATAGTTTGCCAATGGAATGAGTATTTTTACTCTTAAAATAAGATAATTAGATAATATGCACTTGAAATAACACATTACTTGAAATAATTTCCTTATTTTAAGTGTAAATGTTCTTGCTTTTTTAAGAAAAAATATTTTGATTATTTCCAGTTTAAAGGAGGGAATTTATCTTTAGGTGGTAATTATTACTCATCTTATAGTCTCATGGTAGGTTGATCACCTGTGTTGATCAAATAAAATTTTAGTAAAAAAAAAAAATAAAAATTAATTCTGATTAATTGTGTGTTCATTTTTATTAGTCTCTGTATTTTTTCATATAAAAAAATTGTGGATGAGAAAACATTTCCACCAAACGTTTGCCCCAGTCTACACTGCAAAAACAAAAAGGAATCTAAAAAAGTAATTTTTCTTAAAATGAGTGCATTTCTTTCTGAATTGAGGAGATAAGTGAGACACTTTGCCGACGGAATAAGACAATTAACATTTAAAGTAAGAAAAAAACAAATGCATTGTCTTATTGCCAATGCATAATATTTAATTTTCTTATTCTAAAAGTAAAAACACTCAGTCTATTAGCAAATAATTGTATTTACCTGCTCAAATTAAGGGTAAATAAATCTAATTTAAGAAATTCTGACTTATTTCTAGATTGTTTTTTTCAGTGCAGGTCCACACTGCCGCACTTACTCTCTCTGACTGGAGGTTACATTCCTTCTGCAGCATCTCACAGTCTCTGATCTTGGACTTAATGAAGTCCTGCTTGGAAGCGGACAGGAAGAGACCTTTGGGATCCACGGGTCCAATCACGTCGTACCAAACAGGGCTCCCCTCACGGTCATATCCACACATCCCTCCTGAGAGATACTTCTCTATCACCTACAGGGGGAAGCCATTCCTATTAATCCAAAGTTGTTGTTTTTTTGAGTATCATGTTCTCATAGTTGTTTTTTGATTTACCTCTGGTGGGCGCCAGTCAGTGGTTATCGTGTCTACTTTCATGTGTTTCCTGAACTCCAGATGCTGAAAGGGAAAATTTGTGTTTAGTTGAGACATAACGTTAGGGCGGAGGATGTTAAGGTGTTCGGTATCCTGGTGGAGGCCGATTAACTGTTAATGATGTAACCGTTAATCTTAACCTGCCATAAGTACTTGTTTAATCTTGTCTGTGTCTTATCTCCCTCAGATTCTTCTGATGACTCAGTCTGCCCTCTGCGAACCTTCACCCCTGCTACTCCTCTATAATCTACAGCCACACCTGCACTGATGTATTAAACAGTCCAAGCTAGAGCCAAGTGCACCTCTATACATGCCGTTCATTAAAAGAAATCCCAGTAAGCTGTACTTATCTCCTTAGATAATGTTTACTCGTGTGATTGACTGCAGCTGTGAGCTCATTTATAAGGCCTGCCTGCAGAGGTTAGGTCTGTTACCTTTCGCAGCATTGCCTCAGACTTCTGAACATTGAAGTTTCGCGCTGAAAAAGAAGAGGCAGTTATTAATTCAAGCAGATGTTATTGATGTAAAAGGTGTTAATACATCAGATTAGCAAAAGAAGTTGAATTTACTTTTAAAAAAGTATATTCAACAGATAAATACTACCAGAAACATTTTGTTTTTTCTCAATTGCCTAAATAGTCTAGAAAAAGCATAAAATGTTTCCAGCTTTTATTTTCTATTGACAATTAAAACTAGGCATACATTTTTAAGACTATGTTTGTTCTGTTGTCATACATGGTAACCTATCAATCATATACTTGTTGATATTTCTCCATATGCCATCTGTTTTTTCCTAACTTGTGCCTTTACTTTGTTTATCTCTTATAGTTTTAACTTCTATTTAATACTTCAATTTAATTTAAACTTCTTCTTTCTCTTATCCTTTCTATCCTTTTGTTTCTGGAATCCCTTTTCTCCGTCATAGTTCTCTCTGTCTTTCTGCTTTCTTTTTCTTCTTGTCTCCTTCCTCCTGGTGCTTATTCAATTTCATGTTGTTCGTCATTCCTTTTATTCAACTTTCTATAATTTGTTTATTATATTCTTAAATTCCTTCCTTCCTTCCTTCCTTCCTTCCTTCCTTCCTTCCTCCAAAGGTACTCATAATTCTGGTATGAGTACCAGAATTAGTTTTTTCTTATTATGAATGTAAGAAAACTAAGTCCAAAAAAAATGAAAATTGTTTAGCTGCCACAATTGTGCACTTCCTTTTCAGTCCAAAACATAAAACTGCAGAAAGTGGTTCAAGATTTAAGCGGTACAACCCCATCTGCAACTAACTGCTCTGCTTTACTAACACAAAATAAGGAGATCCAATTAAATCTTTAAAAAACAAATGTAAATAGATGAGTGTACATCATTCTTGACTTAAGCCCTTATTCTTGACTGTAGACACTGTTTCAATTGATCCTACCAGATCCACTCTGTGTTTCAGCCTGTGTCTTTGATGGCAATACTCATGCTTATATAACGAGCAATCACCTGTGCTATAATTTACCAAACTCAGTAACTGAAAAATATATAAACACTGATTAGTCCCCAACCTGTGACAGAATAACACTCATTATCTTCTAATCATGGCACCTCCTGGTGGGTGGAAAATATTAGGCAGAGGCTGAACCTTATGTTCTGAAATCTAATGCAAGAAGGGGAAATGAAAGAGTATGGATGAGTCTCTAGAGCAGGATGTAAACAACTGTAAAATTGTTATGGTGTTGGAAACGTGTATTTTGAGCTGCTGAAGCAGTGAATACTGGTTCTGATAGAAGAGCATCAGAACTTACACTGCATCACACAGTTTGCATGGCTGCAGACCAGGCAGGGTGCAGAGACCTGTCCATCAGAGCTGGACCACAGAGCTATGTGGATCTGGTGATTCATGTTTTGTATTAAATAAACAGCGATGCATGTGGTTCGCTAACCTGTGGAGCACATGGCACCGGGATGCATTATGGAAAAAACAAAAGCTTGCTAGGGCCACAACATGAAAAGTTCTACTGGATCCTGTCATCCTACCTAACGAGACGTTGCAGATTAGAATCTCTGAACAAATGGAGAAAATATTTTCACTAATTGCATTTTACAGAATCTGAAATAGGAGTAGAATAATTCAGGCCAGGTTTATTCTGAGGTGTTCCAAATGGAGAAAGAGAACTGAGAATCTTCGTCTTACAGATAAATATTTCAAAAACTTTGCTGTACGATTTATAAATAACTATTTTACAACACTGTTACAAAATTTAGCGGCTGAGCTGAGGGGAAAGTTGGCTGTCTAATACTTTCTATAAGGTGATTAACTCTGCAGCTGACAGACTGGCAGCATGGCAGTGCTGTGGCTATGACGTGAAATAAACTGTTTATTCTGGCCCTGGATTATGCTCCATTCACCGTTCCACCTTTACACATCAATGTCACCGGAACAGAGCCTCGAAACTGAAAAGACAAGGTGTTAACTCAACTATTCTTTAGTCTTAATCATATAACAAGCATTGAGCCCACCGTTAGAAACAGCACAAACTTATTAAAGAGAGATTTGGTTTGTTCTGACATTTTCCAATAAAAATATTAAGGCTTTCATAAGGTTATACTAAAGTCCTTAATGTTGCTAATATATGGTGCAAAATTTTTCCGCTTATCTAATGAATCAAAAACTATTTTGTACAAATTTTACGATCAATGAAAGGGAGAAGTAAACTTCCAGTATCAGCTAAATGTGACTGAGTCACAGTGGAGGTGCACAAAAGAGGAACCACTCTTTATTGAACTGCTGACACAGATGTATGAAGATGATTACAGAGTCAACTGGTGTTTCACCAGCTGTTTATCTATGAAGGAGGAGTTTTTGAAAAATAAATGTCAAGTTATTATAGACAGATAAGGAAAAAACAAGGTTGGTTAAGTGGTATAAAACAGCTACCTTTTGACCACGTTTAAACTCTAAAACAACCCAGGTGGGTTTTTTTTCTAAGGTTAACCTCAGAAGAGAAGCAAAGAGGTTCATTTATTTCTTACATTACCAAAAGGATGGTAAACTACTAAAAAGAGAACATTTACCTATCAAAGAACTAAAGAAACATGCCTGCCTACCATTTAAAGTCACACAGATGCATGGGGCGTCATGCATCTGTAGATAGTGAAATGATCCAATCTTTGGTAAAACTAGAAGCCCGTAGTCGACTGTAAAGCAAGCCCAAACCATTACCCTCACACCACTATACACTATCTGCTAGGTTTTCTCTATTCAGTATGTGATGTAGCTCATCCAAGCTAGCTATACCTGATCATGGGAATCATGTCAACTGCAGCTATTAGACACATTACTGGTTTAATATGCTTGTCGCTGATAAACAGTGGGCAGCTTAATTTAAAAGCAGCTGAAAAACAATGAAGGAGAGACTGGTCAATCCTCGCTACAGAGGAAGCTGCAGGATAGAAAAGATAAAAGCATGAAGAACCATTATAAAGAGATCATGACGAAGATAGAACTTAACTTTACTCATTAGCCTCAGATGATTAAAAACTGGATTGGATCGCTTTTACAGACCCATCTGTCAAATTTGAAATTATAACAATAAAACACCCAGAATAGCTACTAATATGACAAGATGATGAATCAAAATCCTGCCAGAATGCAATAATCTCTTTTTTTTATTTAAGCAGATGACATTCAGACTTACACATTATTTAAAATACTGTAAACAATCAGGCATTAGTCTACCTTCCCATTAGTTAGTGAAAATATGAACATAAATCACCTACAGTTTACAGACACAGCTTTGCCTGCTTCCAGTAATCTACAGGATTGTTTTAAGGTACTTAAAGGGCTGGCTCTTCCCTATCTGCTTCATTATTAGACACCAACCCTGAGATTCTGGTGCCATTAAATATGGATGTTAACTTTTCTTTGCGACATATCCACATTTGTTGAGACATTTAAGCAGGAAAATCCATACATCACTGTAGGGAAATTGTTATGACAGCAAGAAAAGGGTTATTAAAGTTAGCATATTTAGCCTGGTAATGTAAGGTTAACCGAATCCACTGTTATGAGCTATAATGGGAAGACAATTGGGGTGTATTTGGACTAAAAAAATAAAAATAAAAAACAGAAAAGGGTATGATTCTCTCTGAAAAGGGTATGATTAAAGTGCCACACACTGACCAAAACCATTTTTATATGTTGTTTTCTTTTTTCTTTTTCTTTTTTTCGGTGGCCAAAAATCTAAACGTCCAGAAAAATCAATGGTCTATCTGGCATTTTTTTAAAGTTATAAGGTGAATATTTTGAGTTTTGTAACTAAAAACCTTATAAAAGTAAGAATCTTTAAACAATTTCAATATCAGCAGCTGTTTCTGATTTTATTAAAGAAAACAGCCAGGATTATATCAACAGCATAGGCTAGGTTAAATCATAATCAAAGTGAACCAGCACCAGCAGATGACATGAAGCTTCAAATCATTACAGACTATGAAAGCATTAAACTTAACCTCAGCCAACATGGATTCTCTCCGAATCCTCTCATGTTCTGGCTCTGGGAACTTGACGCCTTAATGCTACTGAGCAACAACCATCCCTTCTCTTTAGTAGGACACATCTGCTGTGGTTCAGGAAATGCTTCACAAAAAATTCCAATAAAATGTTTTCCTGCATATGCATGCATGGTGCCATCTCCTAAAAGCCTTGAAAATACTTACTTTGTAAGTGGACCAGTGGTAAATCAGCAGTCTATGAATTAGTGGAACATTGCATGGCCATAACTTACTATTTCTCTATTAAAAATAACTTCATTAGTTTTACATGTCTAATCTTCTTGAAAACTGCATTCAGATGTCCCAGGCTGAGCACTACATGCTGTATTCCTGGTATCTTTGTGGAATTTTAACCACATCTTGTCACAAATATTTTATCAAGCACAAGGAATTTGTATAAAGTTAAAGAAAAAAAGTGAAAAATGTTTCTCCTTTAGGCCTTTGATTGTGCTATGTGGTTAAACTTCAAACTATTGAATTATTAGTCAGAAAAAGGACATCAAATCTTATTTTAAAGCTACTTAAATGGTAAATTGTGGTCAACTTTCTATTCATGCAAGGGTAACAGAACTTTACCTGTTTGGGGCATTCATCACAGTAAACAAAGCTTTATTGTTTGTGTTTGAAGCTGGAACACTTAGGTTCCCAAAGGGAAAATGGACATTTCATAACTGGTACATTCATTTAGTAAAGCTTAATTAGGAGAACAAAGAACCCTCAATGCTGCCAGAGTTCTTGGTAGGAAACTATTTCCTAATATCTTCAAAATCCTGGTCATTTAAACCCAGCAGAGCACTAGAAACAGCAGCAGTATCCTGCAGCTATTGTACTCTCTTAATGCGATTAACTCTGGATTAGATTGATAAACAGACTGTTGGAGCTCTGCTGTTGAACTGATCAGAGCAGGACTGGTCCCATTTCCTCCCATACATAGAATAAACCACAGGAAAATTAGACACTATAGTTCATTTAGCAGTCGCTTCAGCATCAAGTTCTGCAAAATCTCTTTAAGTGTGTGTGTTGCATCACATCGTTTTAAGTGGTAAACCCCTGCAGGTTCTGCTTAAAGCTAAAATGTGATGACACAGATTTTTTTTACCGGTGTACGGGAACGGTTGCCGAGAACAAAAGCAAATATCCAACCACAGAACAGAGGGATTATGGGGAAATCTTACTTAAATAAGTTTCATTTAACAAAAAAAAAAAGGGAAGAGTTGCGTATAAACGTACCTCGGAGCCAGCGTAACAGGAAGTGGTCATGCTGTGCTGGGAGTTGAGGAAGAATGTCTTGTATCTTCGATCGAAACTAAACCAGAGAAAAACCAGAAGCCCACATAAGTTCAGCCCGAAAGTTTAAGCGAAAATTCTGGGGTACAGTTACTTTTTTAGACCTTACTTGTGTTGTTTTTTTTGCTTTAATTTGCACTGTACTTTACAAACTCCCCAGTTTCATATTACATATAAACATGTTTTGCTGGAGCAGGAAAGCAGAGTGTCATGATCTGGCCTGTTTGCTCTCCCCTAATTAGTAATTCCTCTCACCTGCCCTCTTCCTTCCCAGCCTCAATTATAATGTATTCCTCCCACCTGTTTCCTCTGGTTTATATTCAGTTCAGCCTGAGCATTCAGTGCCAGATCATTACTTGTCTTTCTGTTAGTCTGTCTGTTTGTTTTTTTGTCATGGTTCCTGTCCTGGATCCTAGCTGCCAGTGGAAAGAGGGTTTTGGTGTTTGTCTCGTCTCCTGATCATCCACTGTTCCTCCCCTGCGGAGTCCTCTGGGTTTTTGGCTCATTATGGGGGGAGGTTCAGTTTTTATCAAAGTAAGCCTGGCTCCAGGGAGGAGACCAGTTTAAAGTCCAGCTTCAAGTTCTGGTTCATGACAGAATGATCTGGCCAAAAAAGGACCCATCAGGGGACAGTCAGTAGGATAAGATTGTTTTTTCTTTTCGGGTTTGTTTTTCGGCCCTGTTCTGACATGCTGGAGGTTAGTTAGTCTGTGTTTTTGGTCTGTGTCTCATGTCAGAAGCCTGTGTTCTGTTTGGGATATTTTTTTTCTGTATGATCTGTGTCTGCTCTTGACCCCCCCTACCCACCCTGCTTGGTTTACTTTTTTTCGTGGTTCTTTTTTGGGCGTCTGGAATCCGGCCTTGAGGGTTCCTTCGTCCTGTCTCGGCTACCCTTTTCCACTGAGCCGGCCTGTCTGCACCTGATCCTGTCTGCTGCTGTGCGTGACCACCTGGTCACGCTTCTGGTCCCAGTCTGACTCTGAACCCTCCTGGGAGCCTGTGGATGCCTGGAAGTCTGGAACCTGCCTGTTCTGGATCCCTCACCAGGATCAGCTTCCAGCATAACCTCTGGGACTGCAGCACTGGGGACACTCATGGTCTGGACTGTTAAACCAGCTAAGTGACCAACCCAGATAATCATATATCAGTTTATCAGCTTACCTGTGTTTCCTCCCTAGAGTGTCTGAGATTGGGCGGTGCCCCGCCCCCCCCGCCTGCAGTGTCCGTGAGCCACAGCTCTGCTTTTGTTTTGTTTCATTTAATAAACCTTTTGAACTTTCCTACTGACTGTCTCTCCTGAATACTGGGTCCATCTGTCCTCGGTTCATGACACAGAGGGGCCCTTATGTTATCATGTTTCCAACAACACCTTTCAACCGCCAATGATATCACCATAAAAACACCATTTTCAGCTATCTTAAATGGTTCATTAAAATTAACTTGTAGTGGAAATATACAATAATTATCATAAAATTTAAATTATTTCCAATTATTCTATTTACTTATATATTAGTTCAAACTGTTAACAGCTGAGGAGCCAAAATGTTTTTTTTTTGTTTTTTTTTTTATCTCTTATCATTAGGGTGTCTTGTTTGCTTTTTAAGTGTTCAAAAAGTTTAATACGGTTTATTTTATAAATAAAACAGAGAGCAAATGCCTTTATAAATTCTTTATGAAACAGTTTTGTTTAGGTATTTCTAAATGTTTTCATTTGGCTGCTATATCCCCTTTAATCTCTGATTATGTCTTTTATCTTTGATTATTTTGTGTTATAACACAAACGGATAACTTCTTACAAATCAAAAATATGCAAAGATGAAACAGAAATCAGAATCTATGATTCACCAACCTCCCTAAATGATGGATTATTTTAGTTCCTAGAAACCAGCCAACGTAAACATAAATCCATCAGTTTAAATCCACTAATTCCATGTTAGGTCATGGAGGTTCCTGGCTCAGATAGAAGACACAGATGTTTTCTTCTTAATCTAACATTTTACAGGTTGCTTTCTAGCTGGACGGTTTTATCCTAACTTGGCACTTAATTATTACCACCTGTATAATTGCTTAATTAATACAGAAATTCCTATGGCATGATTTGAATTGTTGAAAACAAATAGCTGAGGTTGAAACTGAAAATCAGAATGAGTGGAAAATAAAACTTAGAAGCATGATACAAGACACTGCTAACCCGCTGGGATTTTAAACCACAACTGCCTATCAGGTTTACAAGGAATTTTCAAAAAACTGTATAAATAACCAATGATAAGCAACTTTGAGAATGAAAATACCCTTTAAAGACATGGGAAGAGGTGAATCAGCTGACTGGTTTGAGATGATAGAAAAGCAACAGTAGCTTCAACAATGATGGCTGCAAAGGTGTGCAGAAAACCAGCATCAGCATAAACCTTAAAGTAGAGGGCAGAGGGCAGCAGAAGGCCAAGCCGATGCTGCGGTCCAAGCTCACCAGAGCTGGAATTTCAACTACAAATATCAGATTATAACTTCTGGCAAAACAGTGTATCTATGTTACACTTTTTCTAACTTTGCAACCAATTGACAACTACATTGTCCATCCCTTTGTGACTAAAGTGTACTGTTTCTACTTCCAGCAGGATAATGCTCTGAGCTACAAAGGTCAAATAACATCAAACGGGTTCCTTCAACATGACAATGGGTTCACTGCAATAGAAAAGGCCTAAATAGTCATCAGATCCTAATCAACAGAAGCACCTAAGGGCTGTGGTGTCACGGTAGATTTCTATCATGATCTGCAACAAATAAAAGATATGCATCTGAGCAGAACCTCTACAGAAAGCAAAGTAAGTAAAGCATAGAAATTACTCTTCAAATGTCTGTGTTTTTTTTTTCAGGACTGGCCTGTTGGGCTGAGTCTGCCATTGAAGTTTGAACGCTGGCTGAACTGATAAAGTCCATCACACACGTACCTCGGCTAACCTGTAACAAAGGTCTGACAGGTGTTGCTGCATGCTGCAGCTCTATCGTGTATCTGTAGTCTCTATTAGAAAAGCTTCATTCAGAAAACCTCAAGATTATAATAAGTTAAGAATGTCAAATTGTTTTAGAGTAGTTTGTCATAAAGTACTCTAGTCAAGTGAAAGAAAACTGCATGTTTATTCAAATTAACTTGTACAGAAAAAATGGAAAGTTGTGTCCAGCGCCCTTTACTCTGACACCCCTAAATGCAATCCAGTAACAAACAACAGGTTATGGAGAAAGGTATGGGGACAGTAAAAGCAGGGTTGGGTTATATAACAGTATCATATGTTTAATCTAAAATCTGAAAATTAAAACAGAATGTTACAACTGGCGCAGTGGGCACAGAGTGCATCAGAGCAAGGAGCAGCCAACAACAAAGGTACCTTTGGAGGAGCTGCAGGGATGGACTGCTGGGGTGTGAAATCCTTCAAATAATTTACCTTTCAGTTCACTCCTAAAATCTGGCCTCCATTGATGGGTATTAAGGAGAAAGTGACTACTTTACAAAAACACTGACAAATAAAATCCTCCATTGAAGTTTGCATTTTTCTATATCCTTTTTTATATCATATTCTGTATATCGGCACAGCGTTCACATGTGAAAACACGGTAGAGGCAGCATTATACTTGATACTTTTCTAGCAGGGCAGGGTAATGTGAGCCTTTGTTTATAGGTTTTAGGTTTCTGTACTTAAACACCTGATTTGGATGATTCCGGCTCAGCTAAAGCTTGTAATCTGCTATCAGTTGAAATCTTCTAATGGATTTGTCAAAGTCTAGATTAATATCTGATGGGGAATCTGTAGCTGAACAGTGATTGTCCCCTCTTCCCACCTTTCTCCTCCAAGGTCGAATCCTCTACCAGAGGCCCGGTAGCTTGAGGGTTTGCTCAGTATCTCTGCTGTTCCTAGAACTGCTCTCTTCTGGACCAAGATGTCTGATGTATTTCCAGGGATCTGCTGTAACCAGTCCACCAGTTTAGGGGTCACTGCCCCGAGGGCCCCAATGACCACGGGTACCACTGATGCCTTGACCATCCATGTTTTCTCCAGCTCTTTTCTAAGCCCCTGGTATTGCTCTAGTTTTTCATGTTCTTTTTTCCCCTAATGTTGCAGTCACTTAGTATTGCTATGTAAACCACAACGGCTTTCCTCCGGTTGGTTTGCCATTACCCTTCGGTCCGTCTTTATCTGGAAGTCCCACAGGATCTTGGCTTGATCATTCTCTACCATCTTTTGAGGTGTTTCCAACTTTGACCTTGGGGTTTCCATTCCATACTCTGCAGACATGTTCCTGTACACTATTTCAGCCACTTGGTTATGGTGCTCCATGTAAGCTTTCCCTGCCAGCATGTATATATGTATATATATATATATATATATATATATATATATATATATATATATATATATATATATATATATACACTTTCTTTCATTTCTAGCCATGCGAACTGGCATGGCTAGAAATAAAAGAGCTTATATGCATGTCCCAAACACCTTGCAGCTGTGATTGAATACCACCTCTATCTTTTCCCTTCCTATAAAAACATTTTCAATTAGCAAAATTGTTAAAATGAGTTTTGGATTCTGACAAAATGAGACGAGAAATGAATCTAATCCACAAACTGCTATCACATATGAGTCTCTGATCGATGTTGTAATTAAAACCTTTCCCCTTTTTTTTTCTTTCTACAATGGCTGCCTAATAGCCGATGCATTCTGCGATGTCATCCTATTATAAAGCCTTCCTTTCTGGAAACTTGAATGATGAAAACAATTAGAAAAAAATGTAAAACAGGAACACAACAGTGCATCTGTGCAGGTAAGCTTTCCCATTAGACCACCTGAATGTTATTAATTAAAACAAGCAAGTAATTAAAACATATATGTAAAAATTATGAGTTTCTTATAGTTTTTATTATTATTATTATTTCTAATAAAACTTACTTGTTCCAGCGCCTCAGCCTGCTTAGGACTGAGATCTCCAACTCTTCCGCTCATGTCTGAGACCTAAAGCTGCCTTACAGACAGACAGGTTGCGCTTCTTCAATCAAATCCACCAACACACGCAGTTAACCGGCAGCAGGCAGGCAACGCTTCCTGATGCTCATGTGAGACTATAGATTCCTGTTAACTCCCGCTGACAGCGGCCTGCAGATAGAAAATAAAGCAACGGAGGAGGGAAAAATGTAAACACCGCTCTGTCAGACGCTCATAGCCCGCTGCAGGACCGCTTCAACTGTCTGACTCTGCCAAAGATCTGCGAGAGGACAGGAGGAGTCACTCCGCACTGGAAGGAGGATCCGCCTCTATGGGGGTCTAAACGTGAAAAAAACCCTCTTATTTATGTCAAGATGTAATACGTTTTTAAAAGTGAAAACATTCTTTTTAATTTGTGCACGTGATCGTAAAAATCTAACGTGACAAAACGCTAAGGCAAAACGAATCAGACAGATAGTAAAAACTATAGGGTACCGATTAAAGATTCTGACCTCATTAAAATTAGAGAGAACTTTAAAACTCGAGTGACCAGCTTCCTAAACCTGCCATGAAGATTTTGCTCAAACTAAATGATTGACAAAGCTAAATCTATAACTTGTTTTGGGCACCAATTATAGCTTTTTCTTTGTTGTCAAATAAAATTGATATTAATCAGACCTGAGCAGCAAATCCAGTATATAGGACTTTGAGTGAGCCATTGAAAAATTCTGATAAAGCAAGTCTTCAAAAGTTGCCTTTCATGTAAAATTTTATTGCCTCTTTTTTGACTTCTGTTTTTAACCTTAACAACTGCATTTACATTTTGCAAGGGGCCAAGGAAATGGTAAATCAAAAGGATCCTACTTTACTTTAAAGGATCCCAAATACCTGAGGGGGGAATAACTTCTGGACCTTTTGTTTTCCTGTTTACACTTTTTTTGTTTTGTTTTTTTTTTTACAATTGTTTTAGTCATCCTTGCTATTTATTTAAACCCACTACACCCACATTGAAATATATTTTTTCAATGACAAATAAAAAAAAAAAATTAACTGGAGTTTCTACAGCTTAACACCAAACATTTATTTATCTATGTATATTAATGTATATTTATTTATGTGATCCTTTTTAAGCATTTTTCTTTTTTTCGTTAAATGAGCTGGGGCTTTAAAACCTAGAAGGAAAAGTATTCAGATTACTATCTTTATTTTACATTTCTCTTTGACGTTAAACCCGTCATCGCCATCAATTTTATTGTGAAAACACGTTTCGAAACAAACAAAAAAAATATTTTTTTCATTTTAAAGACATTTTATAATAGAAACATTCGCTTTAAATGTGTATGTACATTTTTTTCTATAAACCTACCGTTGATCTCTGGTAATCTGTTACACAAGATAATACCCCTCCCGTCTTTCGTTTGCAGCCGGAAGTTTCTAATTTTTCCTGTTTACTTCAGAAGCCTGCGAGCTAACGCACAGAAATAATCGACCACAGGATTACTGACATAATGCCTGACAGCTGATGAGTTTCATACATTAATCGTTGCTTCCTGCTGGTTTTCTTTGGGGGGGAGTTGCCATGGTTTCGGTTTGCCGGTTTTTTCTTTGGTTGCCTTCACAGCTTCTCCTCCTCCTGCTGCTGCTGCTGCGGTGGCCCGGGCTGCTGGTGGCCGCAGATCAGCTTGCTTTGGTGGAGGTTTTCCTGGAGCAGCAGCCCGCTGCAAGCGCCCTTCTCCGTGGGGAGGTGGTGGAGTCCGACAGAGGTAGCAGGAGCTCAGAGAGCCGAAACGAGGAGCTGGAAGGGAACCTGGTGTTGGTGAGACTTCCTGTCATTTTTATTTATTTTTAATTGGATTTATTTTTAATCCTTAGATCTGCAAATGCATCTAACCAGGGTACAGAGATTAATCTCTTTTTACCCCTTTGTTTTTATTTGTCATATATAATAATTGCGTTTTTTCTCCTGTGGAATTGGTAATATAGTACATGTAAATAAACAAGTAATTAAGACAAGCAAGGCTCAAGAAATTCAGGATGTCTATAAGTTGCTCTTATAACTAAGAGAAGTTCATATATCAATTCATCAGAAATGGTAGTTAAGTTTCATGATCAATACCAACTTATTTCAATTCAGTTTATTTCTATAGCACCAAATCACAAAAATGTCATCTCAAGGCACTATACAGAGTCAATTCAAGCAGGTTATACAGTCAGACTGCTACAAAGTTTCATTGACTCAAAGGCAATCCCTTACACCAAGCATGCTTCTAGCGACAGTGGAAAGGAAAAACTCCCTTTTAACAGGAAAAACCCTCCAGCAGAACCGAGCTCAATGTGAGTGGCCATCTACCGAGACCGACTGGGGTTCAAGGAGACAGAAGCAGCCATAGAGAATAAGCAGAGATACAAAAGCCAAATTTCAACCAGGTTTGCAGGTGGCCCCATTCAGGAAATACACAGCCAGGCAGACGAGCTTCAAGCTTCCACGTCAGAGGATGAAAGAGATCACATACAGTTAGTCACAGTCAGAGAAACAGGACTGCACTGAAAAACAGGCCAAACCCCAACATGGCAGCAGCACAGCTGATATTTTTCTCCAGGATGGCGTCACAGCCAAACAGGAACAGACCAGATGAAGCTACTATGAGAAAAAGCTGGTAGAGCATAATGTTAGAGGTTGACCTAACAAATACTGCAGAGTGGGAGAATAGAGATAGAGTGAAGCAGAATGATGAGAAAGGGTTCCCTATGTCATCCACAGGGGCGCAACTACATATTTTTGAGGTGGATGCGAAAACACATAATCGGCGCCCCCCTCTACAGTAACCAATCTCGTTCAACTTTCTCTCCATTAGACAGTAAACGAAAACAGCATCCTTTGGAAAAACACCTCTTACTCTTCTCTGCTCTTGGATATGGGTCATCAGAAACTTTCGGTGGCCCATTTTCAACCATATAGCCTACTGCCTAAATATGTCCCCCATTTTGTGTGTTAAAGGCCATTCAGATGGATCTTCTCAATAAAGCCTTGTCTCAGCACTCTCCTCTGCAGCTCTCTGCTCCTCTCCCTCTTCTTCATCATCTGGTCCTCTCTGCTCCTCTCCCTCATCTGCACCTTTCTGTTCCACATTCTCCCAATTTTCCCAAAAAAGAACACAATGAGAGATGGTCATCAGAAATTCAAACCATTATGGTATATATGTTTTTGCTGCCTCCCTAATGTATTTATTCCTACCTGATGTCCTCACTTGTCTCTTCTATCACCGACCTCATGTCTGTCTCCTTCACCCCTTGTCTGTGGCGTTCTCCACTAAGTCATAAGGTCAAAAAGCATTATAAATTAGCTGTAAAAATTACAGATCTTAATACAGTTTTTAAAAATAATGTTTAAACATTATCGATTGGGATTAAGTAGCTGTTCCCTCACTTCCACCTAATATTAGACCAACCTGTTGCTTTCCCCTGTCTGTCCTGATTCTTCCTCTGTCATCTTCTCTTCTTTCTCTCCATCCTCACAGGTGAATTAAATTAATTTTATGTTAAGTAGGGTTAAAAAATACAGCAGTCAAACTACAATAAAAATTAATCTTTAAATTTGAATGATCTTCTTCTTGGATAACAGTTACTGACTAGACACTGCATCTGATCTGACTTATCAGATACATCACAACACCACTGTAGTGATACTGAATAAAACATTTAAAGCTACAGTGTGTAACTTTTAGCGACATCTAGCGGTCAGACTGCAGACTGCAGCAACATGAACATCTCCCCCCCACCCGCTCCCCCCGCATCCCCCCCCCCCCCCCCCCCAACAGTACGGCAAGCGTTACGGGACACAATGTCTTCCATGACTTCCGCATCACCTACCTTCTCAAGTGATGAGGTTTGTTTACATAGATAATTTTACAGATAGTATTTCATTAGTCTGTGTAGGGTATAGATTTCATGTAGACTTAAGATAATAAATATACCCGTTATTTTTTCTACATCGTTGTGACATTTTGGCGATCTCGCAATCACTAGTTTGTTGGCTCTGCGCTGCCGTAGCTCAAAGATGTCTGCCTCCATGGCTGCTAGACCCGCTCCTATGTAATTATAAATAACGATTTCTAAGGCAACGCAGATATTAAGGTTAAGAGGCTGAGCTCGTAGATGATGATAAAATAACATAGTTATGTATAATATATTACATTTCTGACTGTATATCCCTGTAATTATTACACACTGTAGCTTTAAACTCAATTGTCCCCCTGCCAAAAAGGTTGGTAACATGGGTCACCGAGTCTAAGGGCTATAATGACACCTGGTTAATGTGTCTGATACACACATAAACTTGTACAACTCATCTTTAATTTAAAAAATCAATAATAAGAAATGTACATATGAGTGATTAAATCGCAGCCTAGAGGGCTAAGCGCTAAGCATAGCTGGGCACTGGCCACGAAATTTTAGCTTTCCTGTGTTAATATTTCACAAGTTTTATTTCGGTCATTCTTACACTTAGTGTGTGGATATGTGTGTGTTACAGGCGTATGTATCAGATATTCCTAGAAATACGGAACAAATCGCGTTCCTTATCGCTTTAATAGGGGACGCAACATTTAACAGCCAAATATGGGGCAACTCCGTATCAGACTACCTTTATCTAACCTGAATATTTACAACCATCCTGTCCTGTTGTCGATACTCTGACAGAACTTACCTACTGTCTTTCGACCAAATTGAAGGGCTTTTTTTCATCCCGCCAACAACTTTATCCTTCTCCCTTTTTCTTTTTTGCCCCCGGATATTTTTTTTTTCTGGCGCTCATCTTGCTGTTAAGTGTGCACTACGAGTGGTAGTCGAAGATAAAAAAAAAAATAATAATAATAATAAAAAACACGCCTGAGTGCGCCTCTTAGGGGCGCGTGCGCAAGCCACCTGTGTGGGAAGGGAGAGCGACAGGAGGGGAGGTGAAGGGGGCGCATAATCAGTGGGGGCGCATGATCAGTGCTGTCTCTCTGTTATTGATCGTTTTATGCTGTTAAATATAGAAAATGACAACTAGAAAAATTTATTTTCTAGAGGGGTTTTTTTGACGCCCCCTCGAGTGCAGCACCCCTATGCGTTGCATGCGCTGCATTGCCGTTTTTTGCGCCACTGGTCATCCAGCAGTCTAAGCCTATAGCAGCATAACTATAGAGATAGCTAAAGATAACCTGAGCCCCTCTAACTATGAGCTTTATCAAAAAGGAAAGTTGTAAGCCTTGCCTTTAAATTAGACAGGGTGTCTGCCTCACGGACTAAAACTGGTAGTTGGTTCCACAGGAGTAGCCTGGGTGCCATTCCGAACTTAGTCCCGCCCACAACGTTTGAGGTCGGGAAATTCGGTCTGGCATTGCTTAAAGGCACACTATGCAACATTTTTCAGTTAATTAATGTGTTCCATAACGTTTTGGATGATTAAATGAGTCATTTCAGGTTGAACAAAGGTATTCTCGGCCGCCCTGGTGGTCTGTGGGGGAAATACCGCACTTGCAATTGCAGGAGCACCGACCCGCACCCACAGGCTCAGAAGTCTCACGAGAGTCGGTCTTGCTTTACGGCGAGAACTGCTACACGCCCCCAGTTAAAAGCATGCTCGTTGCTAGCACAGTGGCGATCTTTATGCAGCGCTGCTTTCACACCAGACGCAGCAAAAGCAGCAAAATCGCGTCTGCTGCTTAATTTTTACTGCTTGTACCAGTTCTGACGCGCGGCTGAAGCAGCTTTGCTGCTCTCGCTGCGCGGTGCAAAAGTGTGTCTGACGCGCGTTGGGCGGGGCTTCACTATCCATTCTCTGCCTTGCAGCTATATTTGCTGTGATCAGTGGGAATAAAGTAGTTTTAATATGTTTTTAAGTGAGAAAAAACACCTGAAAACGTAATCAGTGCAGTCAATTCATTCAGATTATAATCCTGCCTTCCAATATTTTTTCTGTCGGAGCCGCTCAGACCCCCACATACCAGCGGTGCGCCGACAGTAGGAATCCCTTCATCAGCAGCCTCTGGCCTGGTCGCCTCCTCGCGGTTCACCGCGGCAGCTGGTAGGTGTTTTTCATCTAAATAATCCAAACTACAGGCAGCAGGATAATAAAAGCCAACATATTCTGCCGGCAGATTTCTGCATTTTAAGTTAATTTAGGCGTCAATAAACCGTTTAAGAGGAGTGATCATAGCGCTCTGATCATCAGCGCTGTGTCTCTCTCCCTGCCAGCTCCCAGATCAGCTTCTCTGATTGGTTGACGCAGTGCGTCGAGCAGCAAAAATTCAATTTTTCCATCTCGAGCAGCAGCGCGTTTGCTGCTCAAAACGCGCCGCGGGACCTTTTGCATGTAAACTCGCTGCTTCTGTCACGCCAGCGTTCGCCAGTCTGCTAAGCTCAAAACAACCGCGCCTGGCTTGACGGAGAAACCAGGAGAACAGCTGAGCATATTTACGACAGTGCACTTTTACTTTCGCCCTCTGGGGGGAGCCTCGCTGGAAAATCAACACCGGTTGCATAGTGTACCTTTAATAGTAGCGCGAGTATGCTCGCACAATATATGGCGGGCCAATCAAATGTCAGGGCGGGCTTTATACGATGATGGAAGATGATCAACAGTAACGTAATCAACCCCGTCACCAAAGCGCGCTTGGGTGAAAACAACAATGGCTGCCGCTGGAGAGTTGAGGTGTGTAGATTCTGCTATTAGGTCTGTTCTAGAAGATATCGACAGCAAATTAATTTTAAAAGAGGAACAGAGAAACACGATCAAGGCTCATCTTCTTATTCTAGGCGTGAAACTGCACGCTTTGATTTTTGTTGACAACAACTGTTGGAGCTATTTATTCTGTATTTCTTTATCCATTTGAATTGTGTTAATTCCTAAACTTATATATTTTTTGTATTATTTACAGACTTAATTTATAGGTTAATTGTTGCATTTTTGTGCATCTATTTTTTGTTGTTTTATTATTATTTTTTGTCTTTATTTATTTTATGTAAAACAGGAAGAAATGTGGGCGGTCCACTTTCTATAATTGTAGGAGCCTGGTAAGGACCAGCAGGCATTTGGGTTAGGGGCCTATGGGTTTTTACCAGTGCAAGAGAGGTAACAGGGCAAGGAAAGTTTGTACTCTGTAATGTGACAAAATATAGGAAATAAATCAACTAAACATCTACAAGTTTGGACTTCCACTTCTTTTGCCTGCGTCAAGAAAACGTGACCCCAGTGCCTATAGTGGCTTATTGGAACTTTATTGGATGTTTGGTTTGACAAACAATTGCCACTACAATCAAGTAAAAACCCACCTGTGGATCAAGTAAAAACACCCTGTGGAACAAGTAAGGAACCAGCACATGGACTAAAAGGAATACCTCATCAATCAACATGCTGGATTTATGGATCTCAAGGATTCCCTTCAAACAAAAGGTTTTGGATCATCTTTGATTAAATCAAGCGACTTGATGCGTCAGACTTGGGTGGACACGTCACTCATTCATCAAACTGCTATGTGACAATATTGTTCAAGCTATAAAGGAAAATAGTGAAACTACTGGAGTTTAAAGACATTATTTCACTCCAAAGACTGATGAGATGAGTCTGATGTGACAAATTGACGCGTAATTGGATCAAGCCGTGAGCCGACGCCCATCATGGAAATGTTTGTTCACAAGAATCAATCTCTTTAAACAAAGTGATACGTTGGTGCCTTTCCTTGTGGATTATTCGTGGACTATGACGCTTTAAATGTTTGAAATAATTCAAAGAATCTGCAAAAATGTCTGATGTAAAGAGCAAAGAGGATGACACCCAGACGTCACAAAACAAAAGAACCATCAAATTTACAAAAAAGGGTTTGGAGTTTTATATAAAAACATGTCAAGAAAAACTAAGTTTAAAGTGTAAACATCTCTGCATTAATGACCTCACAAGAAAATGTTAAAAAAGTGGCTTCTGACTTTGCAAAGTTTATTAAATGCTATCAAGACGCAACTGATTTACATGAATCACTTTTAGGTTTGCTGTTGCCAGAAGAAGTGAAAAGACAAACTGTGTATTTTCAGTCTAAGGTGACGACTTTCTCTGATTTTGTGGACAATGTTAAGGTTTGGTTGACAGAAGCAGGAAATCCATATATGGAACAGAAAAACTATGTTGATTATCAGGTTGTTGAAGATCCTGATGAAATAAATCCTGAAGACAGTGTTTCTAATATTACAAGCATAAAGCCACGTTCAAAAACATCTTCACAGCAGTCTCGGGCTTCATCCACCTCTTCTGCACGCATTAAAGCTGCGGCTGAAAAGGCTGATGGAGAGATTCGCCGCGTTGGACAGAAAACATCTGATCGAAGCTCAAGAGGAAAACCTGAGAAAAGAAAAGGAAAAGTTAGACCTGGAAACAGAGTTGGCAGCAACTAACGCAAAACTTAATGTATTAAAAATAAATTCAGTTTCTGGTTCTAAACAATCTGATGGAATGAACTCTTATTTTGAAAGAGCCCAAGGAAAGCACACGCCCCTGCTAAATCCTCTCGCTGATGAGTTTGTTCTGAAAGAAAAAGAAGTCTTCATCCAACTTTCCTGTTGTCAGACTTAAACAAGGAGAGAGACAACTTCAACTGGATCAGATGAGAGTTAAAGTTGATTCTTCAACTCAAGCAACAGAGCAGAAGCAATTTCTATCTCCTCCTTTGACTGAGAACTGTCAGAATGATATTGTGAACATCATGCAAATACAAAATGACATTGCAGCCTTACTAGTAAAACAAAACTTATCGTCTGTTCTCCCATCCAGAAACATCCCTGTGTTTGATGGGGACCCTCTGCAGTACAGATCATTTATGAATGCCTTTGAGAACGGAGTGGAGGCTAAAACTGACAACTGGAGCGACTGTTTGAACTTCCTAGAACAGTTCACCAGGGGGCAGCCTAAAGATCTCGTGCATAGTTGTCAACACTTAGCTTCTGAGGAAGGTTATTCCAAAGCCAAATATCTTCTTGAAGAACATTTTGGAAATGAAAATAAAATCACTTCTGCGTATATGGAGAAGATTATGAGTTGGACACCAATAAAAGGTGATGATGTGAAAAGTCTTCAATCATTCTCTCTTTTTCTTCAAGGTTGTTCAAATCTGACACAACAAATTGTTTACATGAGGGAGTTGGATTTACCTTCAAATATGAGAACAATTGTCCTGAAACTTCCATATAAACTGAGGGAAAAATGGAGAGTTACTGCTTATGAGCTACAGGAGCAAACTGGTCACCGAGCATTGTTTACTGATCTGGTTGCTTTCATAACAAAGGAAGTAAAAGTAGCATCAGATCCAGTGTTTGGCAATATCCAAGACCCACCAACAGGGAACAACTCCAAAGTTCCAAGTTACAGCAAGCAAAGAAAAAAGGGAAGCAGTTTTGCCACTAATGTCAGCACAATTCCAGAAGCCAGAACTCACTCAACTGAAAACAGGACCAAGTCTACTGTTCTTCACAGCTGCTTGTTTTGTTTACAAAGAAATCATCTACTGGAAAACTGTGTGCAGTTTAAAGCTAAAATGCATCGGGACAAGTTGACTTTCATTAAACAAAAGGGGATTTGTTTCGGTTGTCTGAAAGTTGGTCACACAAGCAAAGACTGCAGGAGTCGTTTGGATTGCAATGTGTGTCACCAAAAGCATCCAGGGGTTCTTCACATAGAGCAAAAGGAGCCAGGAGCGTCTTCAGAACAAATCCAACAGACAACAAGGTCTCATGTCAACTTCTCAACTGCAACCACCCAGACATGTGGGCATATTGGGGCCGGTCATGATGATAATGCTGTTTTTTCTATTGTTGCAGTTAAAGTTAAAAGTCAAAAGAGCAACAAAGTTGTGCAAACTTATGCATTTCTTGATCCAGGAAGTTCAGGTACGTTCTGTACAGAAACTCTGGCAAAAAGTCTGAACTTAAAGGGCAAAAGAACAAATATTCTGCTGAGAACAATGAGTCAAAATCAGATTGTTAATGTACAAGTTTTGTCTGGTTTGGAAATCTCTGAATTGGAAACAAATGATTTCATAGAGCTACCAGGTGTTTTGACTCAAAGTACCATGCCAGTTTCTACATTGAATATTCCCCAGCAAAAGGACATTGATCAGTGGCCTCATCTTAAACCTGTTAAGCTTCATAGCATCAATGCAGATGTGGAACTACTGATAGGAACTGATGCTTCAAATGTTTTAGAGCCCTGGGAGGTGATCAACAGTGTGGATGGTGGGCCTTATGCTGTAAAAACTAAAGTTGGCTGGGTCATAAATGGTCCCCTGCGCACTAGAAGCCACAGCAAAAATAGAAATGTCTGCACTGCTGTGACAGCCAACAGGATCTCTGTTGAGCATCTTGAAGAAATGCTGATCAAACAGTACAATCATGATTTTAACGAAAGATCATCAGAGGAGAAAATTGAAATGTCCAGAGAGGATTTGCATTTCATGAACATTGTCAATAATTCTACAAAACTTATTAAAGGTCATTATAATATTGACTTACCTTTCAGGAATGAAAGCCCCTGCTTTCCAAATAACATCTGTGTTGCAGAGCAGCGCCTCCAGAGCCTCAGAAGGAGATTTGAAAAGGATGCTGAGTACAAGGAGGAATACACTGCATGTGTATACAACATGCTACAGAAAGGTAATGGACAACTGTGGTACATTCCTCATCATGGAGTGCATCATCCCACAAAAGGAAAGTTGAGAGTTGTATTTGATTGGGGATCAACCTATAAAGGAGCATCACTGAACAGTCAGCTTTTACAGGGACCTGACCTCACAAACTCTCTGGTTGGAGTTCTCATCAGATTTAGAAAAGAGCCTGTTGCACTAAAGGCTGACATTAATGCCATGTTTCACCAAGTTTATGTCTCTGAAAAACATGTCAACTTCCTCCGTTTCCTGTGGTGGCATCATGGTGACACATCAAAACCTGCACAGGAGTTCAGGATGTTGGTTCATTTGTTTGGAGCAGTGTCTTCACCCAGCTGTGCAAATTCAAATCAAATCAAATCAAAAATAACTTTTATGTGGATGACTGTTTAAAATCTGTTCCCACAGAAGAAGATGCAATTCACATGTTGAAGAGGCTGACGGACCTCTGCTCTAAGGGAGGATTCATGCTCTCAAAGTGGGTCAGCAACAGTCGCACAGTGCTCATGTCCATTCCAGAAGAAAGGAGAGCAAAAGAAATTAAGAATCTGGATTTTGACACAGATTAACTTCCGGTCGAGAGAGTACTGTGTTTACAGTGGAGCACCGAAACAGATGAGTTCAAGTTCAGAACCTCTGTGCAGGACTGCCCACAGACCAGAAGGGGCATTTTGTTTGTGGTTAGTTCACTATATGATCCCTTGGGAATCCAGGCTCTCTTCAGTATGCCAGCTAAACTGCTGCTACAAGAACTTTGTCGACAAAACTTGAAGTGGGATGAAGTTATTCCCCATTCTCTTTGTAGGAAGGGGCTCGACTGGCTGGAGGACCTCCAGCTGATCTCCAGTTTTAAGGTGGATCGTTGCATCAAACCAAGCTGCATCAGGAAACCAGACAAAGCACAACTTCATCATTTCTCTGACGCAAGTCAAGACGGCTATGGAACAGTGTCATATTTAAAACTGGAAAAGAATAACATCTCACATGTTGCTTTCATTCTAGGAAAAGCAAGAGTTGCTCCTATGAAGCAAACAACAATCCCCAGGTTGGAACTGACCGCTGCTGTTCTTGCTGTCCGAGTCAATAAACTGCTGCAAAAGGAGCTGCAAATAAAATTGGAAAAACCTGTTTTCTGGACTGATAGTACAACAGTACTAAAATACATCTCCAGTGAAACCAGAAGATTTCACACCTTTGTTGCAGAATCTCTGTCATCCAAGAAGCAACAGATGTGAATCAGTGGAGATATGTTTCCTCCAAGGAAAATCCTGCAGATGATGCATCCAGAGGCATGAGAGCTGAGGAGTTCCTTAAATGCAGGAGATGGATAAATGGGCCTGTATTTCTCCACAGATCAGAAGAGGAATGGCCTAAGCTGGATTTGGATCACCATGCAATTCCTGCAGATGACCCAGAGGTCAAAAGGGACCTAGCCATGAGTGTTCTTGTGAAGGAGTCACAAAATCCTACAAGCTATCTGATTCATTATTTTTCATCTTGGACAAAGCTTAAAACCTCTGTTGCCTGGTTTTTAAAGTTGAAAAACATCCTGATGCTGTTGCAACAGAAAAGGAAGGAGTTTGCTGCTGCAGACCTAAATAAAAATGAACCAGAAAATCAAAACAAAGCCCTAGACAAGCAGATTGAAAGATTCAAGACCACTCTGAAGAAAGAACATCTGACTCCTGAAGACTTGGCTAAGGCAGAACTAGCCATTATTCAGTTTGCACAACAACAGAAATTTACAACTGAACTGGCTTTAATCACCAGTGGCCTTAAAGCAGTCTCTAAGAGAAGTTCTTTATACAAACTCGACCCAGTATTGGATGCTGGAGTCCTCAGAGTGGGTGGCAGGTTGAATAAATCAGCCATGCCTGTCGAAACAAAGCATCCTGCAATTTTGACAAAGGATATGCATGTGTCTACACTGATTTTACGCCATATTCATCAACAGTTGGGACATGCAGGAAGAGCTCATATGCTGTCAAGATTAAGACAAAAATACTGGATAATAAATGCTTATTCAGCTGCCAGAAAAATCATTTCTCACTGTGTTGTTTGCAGGTGTAACAGAGGAAAGTTTATTGAACAAAAGATGGCAGATCTGCCAGAAGAAAGAGTCCTGCCAGCCACCACTCCTTTTACAAATGTTGGAGTGGATTACTTTGATCCTGTAAGTGTTAAAAGAGGACGAAGCCTCCTGAAAAGGTATGGAGTTCTGTTCACTTGTTTCACCAGCCGTGCAGTGCATCTGGAAATGGCCTACACCCTCGATACAGATTCCTGTATAAATGCAGTCCGCAGGTTCATCTGTAGAAGAGGCCCAGTTTCCACCATCAGATCTGACAATGCCACAAATTTTGTTGGTGCAAATCGAGAGCTGAAAGAGAGTTTAGCTGAACTGAATCATGCTAAAATTCAAAATGCTTTTGTGCAGGATGGAATTAAATGGAACTTTAACATCCCAGCAGCCTCTCACCAAGGTGGAGTTTGGGAGCGTCTGATTCGTTCCATACGAAGTATTTTGGTTTGAGTTCTTAAAGAGTAAGTTTTGGATGATGAAGGGCTTCAAAATATTTATTGTGAAGTTGAAGCCATATTAAACGACAGACCCATCACTAAAGTTTCTGATGACTCAAATGATCTTGAGGCACTAACACCCAACCATTTGCTGTTGTTAAAAACCAAACCAGTTTTGCTACCAGGATTGTTCAGTCAAAAGGATCTTTTTGTCAGGAAAAGGTGGAAACAGGTGCAATACATGGCAGAGCTGTTCTGGAAAAGATGGCTTTCTGAGTACTTACCTCTGATGCAGGAAAGACAAAAATGGACAAGAACTAAATGATGTCTCACTCCTGGAGATGTTGTCTTAATTGCAGACTCTACAGCTCCAAGAGGAACATGGATGATGGCCAAGGTCTTGAGTGTAAACCAGGATGCAAAAGGCTTGGTCCGCTCTGTGCGATTACAAAGACCAGCGTTCTCGAAAGACCCGTGACCAAACTTGTTTTGCTACTAGAAGCATCAACCTGAGGAATTAAGGACATGTTTGAGGGAATAGCTCCTTTTTTTCCATTTGTAATTGTGACAGTATTCACAATTAGGGGCCGGAGTGTTGGAGCTATTTATTCTTTATTTCTTTATCCATTTGAATTGTGTTAATTCCTAAACTCATATATAGTTTTTGTATTATTTACAGGCTCAATATATAGGTTAATTTTTGCATTTTTGTGCATCTATTTTTTGTTGTTTTATTATTATTTTTTGTCTTTATTTATTTTATGTAAAACAGGAAGAAATGTGGGCGGTCCACTTTCTATAATTGTAGGAGCCTGGTAAGGACCAGCAGGCATTTGGGTTAGGGGCCTATGGGTTTTTACCAGTGCAAGAGAGGTAACAGGGCAAGGAAAGTTTGAACTCTGTAATGTGACAAAATATAGGAAATAAATCAACTAAACATCTACAAGTTTGGACTTCCGCTTCTTTTGCCTGCGTCAAGAAAACGTGACCCCAGTCCCTATAGTGGCTTATTGGAACTTTATTGGATGTTTGGTTTGACAAACAATTGCCACTACAACAGCTATGCGTCGCTTAACATACGTCACGCACTCCGTTGCTCTTATTGGTTGTAGGTCTATCCAATTGAGTGCAGAGGCATTTTTTTTTTTGTTCGTTCGAAACACTCCCCATAGTCACAGCTCTATGGAGCTCATATTCTGATATGGACTCATATTCTGACTAGAATTGAGTAGGACTACGTCAGGCTACCACAGGAGAGGAGCCTGATAACTAGAAGATCTGCCCCCCATTCTACTTTTACAAATTGTAGGAACCACTAGTAAACCTGCAGATTGAGAGCGAAGTGCTCTGTCAGGAAAATAAGGGACAGTTATATCTGTGACATAAGATGGAGCTTGGCCATTTGAGGCTTTATATGTGAGAAGGAGGACTTTAAATTCTATTCTGGATTTAACAGGAAGCCAATAAAGAGAAGCCAGGATAGGAGAGATATGATCTCTCTTTTTGATTTTCATAAAAACTCTGGCTTCAGCCCTTTGGATCAATAGCTCATCGAAACTGAAATGCAGGATCTCCACTATTACAATGTTACCAAAAACCAATAAAAGGCCAAGATACTTCTTTTACTGTCCCTTATTTAGGAGTGGCTAAAAAATAAATAAAAAGCATGTAAAAGATTTAGTCTTTGATAGGTCTGTGCATATTTACTTGTCTACCACACTTTTTCCTTCCACTAAACTTTCCATAAACAAGCTAGGATCAAGCATTCTGCGAAGCTTCTGAAGCGATTTCTTTAAAAGTGTATATTGATGGGGAGAACGTGAAAAATAGGATGGGAAAAACTGGCAAGTCATTAGAGGGAAACAGTATTATGGATAATATTCACAATGAGGTTTTCCATATATTTTAGATTTTTTTTTAATAAAAAGTTTATGTGGACTTAAAGGTAGAACACGCTGAGCTTTATGCATGTATTAGGTGTTTCTTTTGTTAATTTGAAGCAAAGGAAATCTCAATCAGCTGTGTTGTGGTGCAGGTGTTTAGCTTTGTTGCCTTGCAGTCCAGTTAGGAGACTTTCTTTGTGTAGTTTGGATGGTATCTCAGTGCATGCATTGGTTCTCTCTGGTTATTCCAGCTTCCTCTCAAAGTCCAAAGAAACCCATCTTTGGTTCAGTGCATTAGACAGCCTTTGATATGATGCACCAGCCCTGCAGGGGTTAAAGCAGGTTTTTAGAAAATGGAACCATAAAAAGTCTCAGCATTGTTGAAATTTGTTCAAGCAGGACAGATACCAAGATTCTTTGGGTTTTTGTCTCAAGGTTCGAGATGATGAGACGCAGCAAAGTAGCGGAGGAGGAGATGAGGACAACAGCAACCAGCAGGAGCCTTGGATCGGGGTTGTACCCGTGGAGATGGATGACAGCAAAGCCTCCACTGGGAACCAGGAGTCGTTTGCTGATGCAGTGGTCAATAAGGTAGGAATTGAATTCAAAAAAAGTTTGGTTTGGATCTTTGCCTTATTTTTACCTCCTAAACGCAGGAAAGTGGCTAAAAACAAAATGCTGCAGATAAATCTAAACCATAAACACACAAAATAAAACACTATTCAACCAAACAAGGTCAAACTAGGTCTCACTGCGGTTTAACACCAGACAAAACAGAAAACCAAGTTTGTACAGCTCACTTAAAACAAGGTTAGTTCAAACCTGGAAATTTCTTACTGACAAAAAAAAAACTGATATTTGAAGTTATTTTTCTATATAGTGGTTGTTCCACCTGCTGTCCCTTGCAGCAATCCACTGGCATAAGTCTGAAAAAATGTCCCTTAGCTCTAGTGAACCATGTCTCAGTGACACAAAGAAAAATTTGGAGGGTGAGGAAATCCACGATAATTTACCAGAAGAGCTGGTTCTTGATTCCAGCTCAGTGGTGTCAGATTCTGAGGTAAATGCTCTCATAAATCATCCATTTGATGGCCGGTAACCATGCGTCAGCAGGAAGTTCAGTCTCACTATCCATCTACTTCCTTTATCATGTCCCAAGGGGGATGACGTAGTAAGTTAGACTTCCTGACAGAAGCTCATGCACATTTAATGTCTGTCATAATAAAATACCTCTAGTTTATAGCAAGGTGTTTAGAGATAATAAACCAGGAAAAGATGCATTTATCTTATGACCAGATTCAGAACCAGCATCAACAAAAACAGACGAGCAGCTGCACACATTGACACCATCTCCTTTCACCATCTCCTTTTTAAGTTTTAATCGCAATTGTTACTCCGCATGGAGTTTTAGAGGATTGTTTAATTTTACTGGATCTGTGAAAATCTTTTTTTTTTGTTTGTTTTTTTGCACAAGATGAAGCGGGCTTTGGTCCTTGGAGCATCAGCACTGATCATCTTGGCTCTCAACCAGAACACAGTCAGCGAGGTAAAAAAAACCTTAGGAACCCCTAACTAATTATCGCAACTTTAGTTCTGACTTCCTCTGATGTTTTCGTTTCTACTTTTTTCAGCTTCCTTTGTCCTGCATGTTTGTTTCGGATTCGTTTCTGTTGAAATATTTTTAAAATCTGACTCTTTGTGTTCTAGATGGATTTGTCTCAGGTTCTGTCCAAGCCCATCATAGTGATCCAGACATCGGAAAATGTCACCAAGCTGATTGGAGCTCTGCTAAGGTACAGAAAAGTCTCTTTATTACAGAAACGGCCCTGTTTAATTTACCTCAGTCCTGCATATCTGTCATGTTATTAAATAAAAGTGTCTTAAAGGAACATAATGACCCCATGAACTTTACAACACCAGCTTTGCAAAGGTAGAAACTAACCTTTTTGCCAGATTATCTTTCGAAAACATTTCATCTTTAATCTAAATGGACAGACAAAAGTCTGTGAAGATCAGTTTTCAAGTCTTACCAGATTTTTAATTAGTTGTCTGGCCTGGACTTTGATTGGGCCACTTTACTACATTAAGGTGATTTGTTCTAAACGTTTCCTTTGTTGCTATATCTGCACGTTTGTGGTGATTGTCCTGCCAGAAACATAGACCTTGGTTCTCTACCAAAATTCTACTTCCCAACCACTATGACCAGCTGTTGCATCCCCACAGTATAATACAGCTGCTACCATGCCTCACCACAGCAGCCGTGTAATGATGCAAGATGTTGTTCAGTTATCTACAGTAATAGTGTTCCTTGGTCCTACTGATGCTGTTTGTTCTTAAATGTTTTTTAAAAATAAAATACTGAGGCCTTCACAGAACAGGTGGAATCTGTGGACTAATCAGCTGCCTTTTAAAGACAGTTTTTTGTATCAAATTTATTTTAGGGCATTGGAGTAAAGACTTTTGGATAAAGATCCATCTCACACTGTTTAGTTTTTTTACTACCGGTAAATGTTTCTTCCTCTTACACAGAGTGTGATTGCACCTTATGGCGGTATGTGGTGAGAAATACGATTTTTTTTTTAAGCTTTAGAAGCCTAAACTTTAGAAATTCAAGGAGTTGTATTTATGCTCTTTGTTTGGTTTTGGCACAATCCCATTGTAGAAAACTGAAACAAGACACATATGTATCGGTTAATCCTGCTAAATGAGTCTTTTTTCATTCTCAAACCACCATCAGGCCAAGAAGGGTTCCATAAATTTGGGCTAGAATAAATCGGCTTAAAAGGTATAGTGGAGGATTTTCGCACGTTTGAAAACACCAGCCCTCTTCACTTTTAAAAAAAGCACATTCAGAACCCTGTACTCGCTCCCAAGAGGGAACGCCTACCAAACGCGTGCAAGAGCATGCACAAGCCCATTTCTCCTAGTGCACACTCTGTTTAAAAGTTGCTGTTTGCATAGCTCATAAAAGCTTACTTTCCAAAAGATTTTTCCACTATGTCAGACTCACCACTGAAAATGGGGACGAGCACGTAGGACGGCCTTACATAAACATATCACCAGAATGATTGACATTTGGGAGGACCACCTATTTTGATGATCCACCCGGAAAAAGTACATCCTCCACTATACTTTAATATCCATTAAATAGTCACGGGCGTCCTCAATGCTTCCTGTCTCCATTCACACCTGTAGTATGACCAACAAGGATTAAGTTATTATTATTGTTGTAATTGCAGGGGTCTACGGGCGACGGCAAAAATCACATATGAAACGATCCTACAGGACAACTTGGTGAGCCTCAGCCTCCTGGCTGACTGTGTTTCTCAGTTCTTGGCACCCTCCAGTGGTGAGTGAACAGATGTTGGGCTGATGCTGTATGTTCGGGCAGGGAGCCACGCTCACCCTGTGGTCCAGCTGCGGCCGATCGAGGGGAGGTGTGTACGGAGAGTGGCAGGGGGTCATCTGCACGGGAGAGACCAACTCTCAGGTCCAGGTGGGGAGGAGGGACAAACACAAACATCTCCTGCTTTCATTTCCATAACAACAGTGGTCTAATTCACAGTCTGAGGGTAGTTCAGGGAACCTGAGTATCTCTATGTGAAACAGGACAGAAGTTTTGTTTGCTGTGTTTAGAGAAGTGTGCAAATATGTGAAGAATGTTTCAGATGTTCTTCGTTTTTGTTTTTTCTTGTGGGTTTCCAGAAGTACTTGCAGCAGCTGTGGGACACCGTCCTCCTGGTGGCTCTGATCCTCTGTACCGGAGTCATTGTCCAGGCTCGCTGGCAGTATCAGGTCAACCAGCTGAACGACAACTCAGAGGTACTCGCATTTAATCTGGTTACATCCTTGCTCCATGGTTCCTCTACTGTTTGGCTGCAGACTGAGGTGAATTAGGCAGAATAGGTCGAGTGGTTGGAACAACACTCTGACCCATGTTCACTGCTTGGCTTCTCAATTGATTACGGTATTATTAATATTTTGAAGGTTGAAGCTCAATTAAAGTGATGGAAGAACATAAATACACAAAGGCCTGTGGTGTTTGCAAGCTGTCTGGGGATATTAAAGTTCCTTCCATTCTATCCTGTTGTGCAGTACTGGCAGAATACCTTGGAGGTCCCCAGCTTGTATAAACTACGACAAAGGATTTGGCTAAATTGGCATTATGGGATTTGATGCTTATAGTCTGCCAGTTTTATTTCAGCTGATAATTACAACGCCTTGTTTGAAAAAAATCAAAATAAAAGTTCCCAATCAAACCTTTGAGGCTGTTTAAAAATTTGTAACATTGATTTTATTATTTTTAGTGTATTGGTCTGTGTTCAGATATAGTTCCTCTGTAATGTAATGTTTGTATATTAAATGTGATTTTTTTTCCCTGCTGTTTTTGCCTACAGCTTCTTCCCAAGCAGGACATTCTGAAGAGAATGTCGTCTCTGAAAACCAAAACATACCGTCGGCCCAAACCCTGGTGCGACCCGGCCCAGCAGACCGAGGCGGAGAACTGTGCCGTCTGCCTGGAGCCGTTCAACAACAACCAGGTGAGTTGCTGTTGGTATCCAGGTGTCCTTGTCTACTTTCAGATCAATTATATGTTTTACTGCTGTTTTATTGTATTTTACGACCCTAGTGTCTGCGGGTGCTGCCGTGTCTACATGAGTACCACAGGGATTGCATCGACCCCTGGCTGCTACTGCAGCACACCTGCCCTCTGTGCAAACGCAGCATCCTCAGTGAGCTCCCGCCGCTTCCCAGTTAGTCAGCAGAGTCTTATCCGTTTCTTTGCTTTAAAAGTTTTTTCCCCCTCCTCTCCAACTGTCTCCAGACAGCGCCTGCAGAGACAGTTAACGGCCGTTTCACCTACTGCATACGCTCCAAACTGACCTCATCCCAACTCTTCCTCCTTCCAGCTCCGCAGTCTGGCAGCAGATCCAACCTTAAAGCAGCAGCTGATCGGCCTCATCCAAGCTGGCGGTAGAAACGCCGTGTCATGAAGTAGTGTGATGGTACTGTTGTGCTCTCCCTGGGAACGTCTGTTACTTTAAAAACGTGGGGATTATTTCCAGAAGTGATCATGTGAGTCGTTTCAGTCCAGACTGGTGAACATTTAATGTGTACAAACAGAAAACCTCTGTGTGTTTATTTGCTTCATGGACAGACTGTTGCTGTTCTCCTTAGCTCCTAAACGGACGCTAACACCTGGGCGATCAGAGTGACCCAGTTGGCTGCTTGGATTCTGTTATCACCTTGACTTTGTGTGCTTTTTATTTCCCTTCCATACTTTAAAATGAGCACTTCTGTTCAGATGTTTACATACTTTACTCTCATCATGGAACGTCTTTCTTCCAGAGTGAAAAGATTAACTTATTGATATTGCTTAAACATACTGGAACAAGTCACTAATTTTGGGCTAAATCTCCCATAAAAAGATGCTGCAGTCAGCAAGTTTTTAGAAAAAAATTACAGAAATTGATTGGTTTCCTAATCCATCTTCCAAAGAGTCCAAAAGAATTCTTATTTTTCACATATATGCTCAGTGTTGGCCTGATTAATTCTGTGCTGAAGCAGTTTTGATAGGACCTGTGCCCAATAGAAGAACCTAATTATTTCTAGGTTAAAACAATATGAGCCAAACTGTCCCAATCAGTTATTTGGAACCGGATCAGGGTGATCTGGAAAGACTAAGAACGAGAGGAGAACTCTAGTGTCACCACCAACGATGAAGCACATCTCAGTTTCCACCTGGAAAATAGCCACCTTAAAACAAACTGTTCAAGATGAGATTAAATTCTTTCTAATAAGCCATTTTCAATCAACCTCAAGATGAAAGGTTCAGGACATAAGCTTCACCTCAACAATAAATGTGAAAGGAGGAGCTGGTGGATGGGTTTCCAACATGTGAGAACTGTAGCAACTTTGAAGCATGGTGGGGGTCACGTCATGCTATGGTGGTCCTCTTGCATTGCAAAAGGTTGGTGGATTGAAAAAGAAACACCTTTAAATTCACCTCTAATCATCAGCTAGATATCTTGGCTGACACATGAAGACAGCTTCCAGGAAGCAGGCTCGGTAATCCTTTAATGATGGGTGGAGTTTGTTTGAAAGTCCAGTTAATGGCATGAAGCTTGTTTACGGCTCAAAAAAAAAACATACGGACCAAGTGTGACCTGCTATACATTTATCCAAACTTTCCTTTGGGTTCAACTATCTCAGCCTTTCTGAACAGCATAATTTTGACCCCATTTGGATTATAACATACAAAATATTTCTATCTGGTTGTCTGCTCATTCCACTCTGAAAAAAAAGGCCCAAACAAGTTATTATGGACGGTTAGTGGTGTTGGTAACAGTTACTTCTGGATGGACTAATGTTGGATGGAGGGAACACAGACCACAAGATGTGAAACAAAGTTCTCCTTTTTGTTGAGATGAAAGACATGCGGTCAATCGCTGCTCGACAGCCTTTAACCACTACTTATTTAATATTAAATTGTAATTCTTAAAAATTAACATATTTTTATATTTATTCTTTTAACTTTGGCATTTTCACGTATTTTATCACTGATCAAATGCTTAACAACCTAAGGAGGGATTTTAGCAGCAGGAAAAAGAATTAGCTTTCTCTGAGGTAAATTTTTAGAAGAATAAACTGACAGATAAATAGGCGTTTTAAGACCACTAAGCTGACGCTGTAGGCAGAAAATCTTCATCTTAATACGATATGCAGTTTACCTTTAAAATCTGTTATTTGGAACTATGTAGAGTAGATAACAGCATCATTGTGCAACACAGCATAAGCGCTGGGATGAAGCTGAAAAGGCTCTGAAAATTAGCCCAAAAATGTCCAAAAGCAATTGGGAAGAAAAAATTACAATCCCTATGGGTCTGTATTATTAACTGCTTTTACATAGATTCAAAAAGAATTTAAAATAATTTTTAAAAATTATGTTAAGAAGCTGAAACAGCAGTTAAAATCCAAAGAATTTGAAGTTTTTAAGGAGTGTCAGTGTCTGAATGCATTACTTCAGGCTGAAGATTCTTGCTCATCACTGTAAACTTTAGGAGTTAAAGTCTGCGCAGTAAGGAGACATTGATGAGTTATGCACGCCCCCTGTTGGTGATATTTATATGCAGATATTTGACCAAATATCCAGTTAAATTAAAAGCGCTCATAATCAGTCCAGGGAGGTTTCTGCTCCCTGAACAGTGGGATGCAGATGTTCTTCATCTGTTCACTGCTTACAGTCTTCCTAAAAGCTGAATTTTAACCAGGCAGTTACTTTATGCTTGATGGGATCAATGCGTTTCATGCAGGGTGGTATAATTATTTAGCAGGATCTGATTTGTACAAAGTTTAACAGGACTCTAAACTTTGATTTCACCTGCTGCAGAAGAATTCACTACAAAGATTTTTGTTTTTTAAAATACATGCATTTTTTCAAAGACGAGTCAAACTAGAAGGATGTCAAAACCACTGCATTATTTATTATCAGCTTTTTTTTTTGTTTGCCATGTCAGTTGCAAAATAGTAATAATTTGCTTTGTTACAAAATCCTCTGACAGATAGATGGGCTCGCTATATATAAAAAAATATGTGCATGGCAATATGATGCAGGATCTTCTCCGTATTCCAGCCTGTGCTTCCAGTGAGACCATCGTGGAGAAGACTCCTGTCAGCGAGCAGAACCGGAGGGCGCTCCGACATGTTACACGCTAACCAGGTTCAGCTCATATCCACACACGATCGTTTGGTTAATGTTCTTCCAGATGAAGAGAAAGCTGCGGTCTCTTCATCCCCTCTGTCTATTTGTTAATATCTTTGGATGGTAATAATAAACATTTGTTACTTGGCAAAATAAAGGTCTCATGTTTTGTGATCAGTCGGTGGTTCACATTTAGAACATATCCGTGAATTAAATCAAAATCAAGTTTCAGTGCTCAACTAAATCATGGGAGTTTGTTGCCAAATATTTCTACAAGCTGCTTGGCAGCTTTAACGTAAAGTAAAGCTAAAACTGTAATAAGATGGTGTGAAAATAAAATGAAACCTCTTGAGAACTACCAAACACCTGGGGTGACTTCCACAGCTTCTTCAGGGCTGATCGGCACCAACATCAAACCAGAACCAAGTCGGTCAGTCAGACCAACTCTGGTTCTCAGTCTTTCCAGCAGGACCTTCACTCAGGTCAGGAGGGAATCATGCCTTTGTTCCTCTTCCGGTCTGCCATGCTGCGCCGGTTGTGGTTGCCCACTCGGTTTTTATTGGCCTCTTTTTTGCGTCGGTCCAAGAAGGTCTCCAGAGTTTGTCCTTGTCCTTTGGGTCGGCCCACGACCTTACTGGGATGCTCTGGGTGATAACTGGAAGATAAGGGAGGAAACAGGGATTTTATCTTTTTGGTCTTAAACTGTCACTAAGCTCTGAAAGGCCCGAGCCCAGAATCGCCCAGACGTAATCCGAAAAGGAGGTTATATTAATACAGGAAAGATTTACCCTTTCTTCTGCTGCATGGCAGCTCGTCTAGCCTCCGCCCTCTCCCTCAGCAGAGCCGGGTCCTGCACAAACTGGTCCCGGTTCACATTGTTCTGAAACACAAAGATACAACAAACGATGGAAGTTTCTACTTGCTAAGGGGCAGATGGACCATTTTAAACAGTTCTATTTAATAATTAGTTTACTTTCAGGGATTTCATGAACTATGAAGATCAATCAAAAATGGCCTTATCTTATCTCTTTAGTGAGACAGTTGTTAAGGAACATAATTTGTTCTTCGCAATGGTGGTTGCTAAACAAGCAACCTGTGGCTTAATGGACCTTCTTAATAGCTCTTCATAACTTCATTCAAAAATAGAATAAATATATCTCCATCTTCTTTTTGTACGGTTTTTGTTTTTTATTGAGAAACTAAACTACAACAGTGGTCCTTTAGCAATGAACACAAATCTATAGATGATATTTATCAAATATAAGTAAGCTTTTTTGCAGAAGTGTCTCAATAGTCCTTATGCAGTTGGACGGAGGGTTTAAATGGCTATTTGGATTATAAAGGATTGAGATGGTTTGCTATAAACTTAAATACATCTATTAGTTAAAGCTGACTTTAAGGTAGAAACTAAAGTAAAATAATAATTGTCACCGTTTACCTACTTCATATCATAGATCTGGACTAGATAATCGAATTAAAGCATTTCTTACGTTATTGTAACAAAATAGACAAACAATTATGTGTTTTGACATTTGGAAAGTATTTGTTGGGTTGTAGCTCTATACAGACATGGATATTTTAGGCCTACATTTTTTTTAAGGATCATTATTTTTTAGCATAATAAATACCACAAAATTATTAGAAGGCATCATTTTCAAGCTATAACCTCTTGTTCAAATACGCTTCAGTCACAGCCAATCTCTTTTAAAATGCTTACATGAGTTTTTTTTAAACTGCTAAAACAACACAATTTGCTTAAAGATTCACCTAAACTGAAATCTACACATTTTACCTGAATATCCAACAGTTGCTTTAAATCCTGGTTAGTTGTAGGTTATTAAATGAGGGGATTTGGTGCACATCTTTAAGGAGGGATCAAGGCATAAGTACCTGTGAAACATCGTCATCATCATCTTCGTCCTGTTCCTGCTCCTCATCCTCTGCTTTGGTTCCTTTTCTCAGTACCTGTGGGATCGTAAAAGGCCTGCAGGAAAAGAGCGATCAAACATTCACTAGATTTTTCCTTCCGTTTCAGAATGTTCCAGCAGGAAACGTATATACACTCAGTTTGGACATTAATGTTATCATCCTGATCTACAAATAGACAAAATGAAAACTTCTAAAATATATTCCAACAGCTCTACTAATTTCCCCATCACAAGTTGCAGAATAAACAATTTGACCACTCTGCCATTGTTTTCAACGGTTTGTTCCAAGCACGGCTCTGTTTTTTCCGCCTTGTCCTCAGATTAAAACGAGTCTGGAAACAAAGGCTAAATATGCTTGAAAGAGTTTATTTGATACCTTCAAAGCCAGAATCAATGTGTTAACTGTCAGACATAACGGTGGCAGCATGATGTTTTGGGACAATTTCTTGTCCTTAATTTGAAGAATCCCATCAAATTAAGGATAACTTGGAAACATTTAGTTCTTCTAACAGGAATATTATCTAACAATGGATTCTGGACAAGTAGGCTTTCAAGGTCATGAAAACAACAAAACATGGAGTGAAATGTCGACATGCCTTGTGGTTAATGCAATGACTGATTTTTGGTCAAATTCTTCATCCCTACAGTTGAATCAGAGATTTTAAATAAAGAGTAAAGCTGCATAGAATAAGTGGATGTCAAGATATGAGAGCATACCTTCTGTTCAGTAAACTGTCTCCATCCAGATCGTTTGCTCCAACTTGGTTCATGTCGTAGGTGTCGTCGTACTCGTCGTCATAATCGTCCAAGTCGTAGGTGACGGCACCGGACTCTCCCGGTTCGATGACAACTTCGTCCACCACGGTCTCATAAGTCCGATAACGATCTCGCTGCTCCGCTATGTGCTGCTTGTCGTTCAGCATCTCTCGAGCATTCTCACCTTTCCTGTAAGATAAGCAAAAAAAATAAAGGAAAGAAAAAAAACTGGTTTGATCCTCTGTGCTCCTCAGATTAAAGAGCAACAGCACACAGAATAGAAGCTTCTTTTTTTATTTTTTACCTCCTGCCCTTCCAGATGCGGGACATGTCCACCTGATCCCTGCGGAAGACGTCAAACTCGTCGTCGTCAAACACGTTGGATCGGTTGTTCAGAACAGCTGGAAGCTCCTCTTTCACCAGCCTATAAATGTAGAGAGCTAAATTTCAAACACAAAGATGGTCTACACGCTTTGTCTTGAATCATCCCTTATTTCTTTTCTATGTCACTTTTGATTCCCCAAATTTTCTTGTATCAATTTCAAATGGCCATGACCAACCAATCATTCTAAGAACCTTCAAAGCTGCTCTTTGAGTTTTTCAGCTCTGTTAAAATACAGATTTTTTTTTAATAGAATTTAGAATATAATTTTAGAAATCCAACAGAACCTTGTAGCTGACACCACAATACAGTTAATCAGCAATAGCTGAAGCATCTATCAAAAGTTTGATTGGCTGCTGCCTCCTAGTGGATATTATTATATTATGGTAGTGTGCTTACCTTGGCATGGCTCGGTCCAGTTTTTCCAGGTTGGGGGCCAAGCGGTCTTCTAGGATGTTGTTGATCACCAGCTCAGAGTTGTAGTCGTATTCCTGCAGGCACGCCAGCAGGAATCCATCACCTAAGTCAGGAAGCAGGTCCCTGATGCAGGACAGGAGAGACTCCAGTTCCGGCCCGCTCACAGGACACACGGCACCCTGAAAACGCAAATGTATTCTCATTCCAATTCTACTTAAGAGAGGCAGCTCTGTTATCATGTTTTTATGATCTTGATGGACGGCCTAATAGGATTTTTACCAATAATTATTTGAAAAGACTGCATTTGTAGCAGTCAAATACACTGCATTTATTTAATTATATCATTCCACTCTATAAAGAAAGAGCTCACATTGTTTCCTTTCTGTGGGACGTTCATCATAGCCTCAGCGCCTCTCAGCTTCTGTCCTTCTCTTGATTCTTGGACCTCTGGAGCCCTGAAGCTGTCTAAAGAGGCGGCAGTTTCACCTGCTGCTCCCTGATTGGCCGACATTAAAGAAACGCCCTCGTTCTGGATGTGGCCCAGCGGTCTTTGTCGACCCATGCTGTCCCAGGCACTTTCAACCCCCTGGAGTAAATAAGAAGTCCTTGTCTCATCACTGAGGGAGCCGGCAGTTAAAGAAGAAAACTGAATCCGGGAGTATGTTTGTGACATAGAACTGCAGCTTAGGCAGACAAACTCTTGTATATCACCAAAGCTGAAAGCATATATTGAACTAAACATAACATCTAGATCAAGTTTGCAGCCAAACATCTGGAAACGCTGCCTTAAGCAATAAGGGATACATGACAGGTAGAGCTTGTTGTAGGAGGCTGACGTCGTCTGCGATGGGAAATAGCTCATCGTAGTCCACCAAAAACCTGGAAAGCGCAAGAGAGGAGTTGAAATGTACCAACCACAAAGATTTAAGTGTTTTTTTTTTATATACCGTCATTTTCGGACTATAAGCCGCACCTGAATATAAGCCGCAGAAGCTAAATTGCATGATTTGTACATATACAAGCTGCACCGGACTATAAGCCGCAGGTTTTTTATGTTTAATTACCATATGGTTCGTACCCAGAGAGGATTGTCGGGAAAGAGGCAACTATTTTGGGAAGCTCCTATTTATTAACATTTCATCACAATTGAAGAGAGACAATTCTTCCTGCTGGCGTCTCCAAAGTCTAACTATTGACTCGTTGATTCCAAGGTTACGTGCAGCGGTTCTATTTCCTTCGTTTACTGCCAAATTGAGTGCCTTTAACTTAAAAGCTGCATCATATGCATTTCAACGTTTGGTTTCCATAATGAGGGTGTCACACAAACTGTCTTGCGCTCGCAATGTCCGTCTTTCTCGGAGTCTGCTTCCGGAGGACGTCCGCATTGCTTAATTTCATACCTTAATTCTTTAACAATACTTCAAACAGGGCTCGGTTCTCACAATTTAAAGGCCAGATAACGAATATGATTCTCACCTTTTCTCAGGTAAAAAAGATGTGAAATATTGCAGAAGTTCCTCTGCAAAAGTTTGCATATTTTCTTGACTAGAACAAAGAACAAAGAAGAATGATCAAATGTACTCATGAGGACCGAGCTGAGCTGCATGGTGAGAGTGATCGCTCACCCTTCCAGGATGGGCTGCAGGCAGGTGTGGTGCAGCAACAGGTGAGATGTCTCCACCATCTTCCTGCAGGAGTGACTCAGCCTTTTCCACAAGTCTTCCTGCAGACTACAGCCGAATAAGAGTTCAGTGTGTTACTAACCAGAAGATGGCATACTCCTAGTTTTCTCCTATAATAAAATCCGTGAGGTGGATGCTCGCCTTTTATCATCAAAGTTTCTCTTTTTGATGGCCTTCTCCAAATCTGGCACTGCAGCCTCGTAGAACGGTGGCAGCCTGGTAACAGAGGACAGTAAAGACTTGTCTATGTGAGCTCTGAGCAGCGATGCTGTCAGTCGGCTTACCTGCTGAGGAAACCATGGGAGTGGAAGCTGGAGCAAGCGGCCGGGAATATGTCCAGGAAGGCATGTATTGTGGTGGTCGAGTCGCACAGGTACAAAATTATATCTCCAAGTTCCTGTATTGGGAAGAAAAAAAACATAATCAATGGCAGCAATCAAATCAAATGATGCTCAGGCTATTTCCTACCAACCTTACAACAGAGAGATTAATATTCTATTGAAAATGTCATTTTTTTCAGCTAATTCTCTTCTAATTTAATTTGGATATAATGAAATAAAACTCTTTTCTAATTATTGCATATAATATAATGTGAATTCAAAGATGTTAAAGAGGAAAAAAACATTAAATTTTAGAGTCAGCATGCTTTAAACACGTATAAACTAAAAATAATAAAGTCACTTTTGGTTCTTCTGTTTTTCCAAAACGGATTAGCAATTTTCTCACTTCGTATTTTAGCATAAAAGAACCAGATTAAGAAAGCACCATTATCACCTAATATGGGTCAAAATGTTTGGTAAAAAAAAAGGGATGGAGTGACCATCCTTGCTTTATGTGAAGATACTTTATGAAGATAAAGGCTGCTAAAAATGTATTATGGAAAAAAAGGAGGAAAAGATTTATCATTGCTTTGTACTTGTGACAGTGTGTAATGACAATAAAAGCTGAAAAAAAAAAATAAAATTGACATGGAGGTGAAACACAAGGACAGACTATTGACAGCTTATGCCACAGCCATGATGATGAAGAGCTCTAGCAGTGAATCAGCAGCCAGACCACTGATGCGACTATAGGCGTTTTCTTTAAGTATAGTTTATCAGGTAAGAAAATGCGCTTCATCCATCTATTTACCCCCTGTCAGTAGAAAACATCTGCTGACGCCTGTTCAAATTCAACATATTCCCTTCAGCTTTTAAACTAAGATCATTAGCTTTAGCTTAATGGCTTTTTCCTCTAATTTCCTGAGTAATAAGAAGTAAGATTTAATTGTAGCTGCTGTTTATAGATTGTTATTTCTCCAGGTGTGTAGCAATGGCTTCAAATGATTTTTAGAAGCAAACATATTGAAATAAAACTGTTATATCAGTGACCTTTTAACTACACAGAAGATTAAAATGATCATGGTTAGAAAAATGAGTCCTTTAGCTGCCTTATGCAGACAAAGCACAGCCTGCTAATATAAAGGCTTTTTTTTTTCAAAAGCTACACAGATTAAGTCTTTAAATGTTTACTTGACATCACTAATTGGTATTTTTTCTAAATGTCTATCCTGCGGCTATGTTTTAATGCAAGCGTAAGCTAAGGACATAGAGAAGAAAAAAGACGCTGTGCATCACTCTGACCTCAAGGTTCATGCTCATGGCAGTGGGCTGTTTCTGTGCATTCAGCTTCATTGGCTCCATGGCTGTGGCTCCTTCACACCGAAGACCACATTTGTCCAGGATAGTATCAAACACCTGTATTTTATTTTTTTTAAATTAAAAATTACCGAAGTAGACATAAAAAATACAAACATTCTCAAAGGGGATTATAAATCCGACCTGTAACACTGTGGGGAGCGTCTCATCCAGGTCATTGTAGTAGGCTGGCTGCTGAGTAAAAATGTTTTCTGAAAGGAGGTCAGAACAAGTCAAATAACAAACTCATAAAATGCTGCAGGAGCTCCAACTGGAGATATTTTCAATCAGCTCACCAATCATTTTATGAAGCAGCTGGCTGTTGCCCTTTCCAAAGAGCACACACAAATCCAGAATTTTAGGAATGTCAAACAGGAAGTTTTCATAGATAATCTCTCCAAATACAGCTGGCGTGAAGAAGTGATCCTGTAGAAAGAAATAAAGGGTACTTTTTAGAATAAGTCGTCCCATGAACATAACATGATAAGTACCTTAAATCCTCTCGGACCTTTGATTCTTTATGCGTGGCCATCCGGAGGAAGGTCAAGAAAATGGCCTTGTGGACGGCGCGCTGCACATCAGCCACAGCTGGCGACAGCGGCAGTGTGGCAAGGTCAAGGCCACGTGGAGCCTGATGCAGGTAGGAGTCAAGACACTTCTGAAGGGATTCATCAAACACCACCTGGTTGGACAAAGAAAGACATTTCACTCTGAATTCATTCCCTCCAAAAATCAAAGCTGTAGCAGTGGCATACCTGACACCAGAACTTGTCGTGGGGCAGCGCAAGCAGCCACTCCATATCTTCTGCTATAAATTTGGCATGTTCCAAAAACTCTTCCACCTCAGCAGGAGAGCCATTTTCTGGGGGGGGTCTATAAGGCACAAAATAGCGCTCCTCCTTTCTGTCAGGGTGCTGGTGGAGAACAGAAACAAAAATGTGTGACATAAGAAATCCTCATGAGGTCAAATGTTTCCAGACAAAGACAGAACTGACCAGTGCAGGCAGAGTGCGCTCCTTTCCTAAAGGGCGTGGCTCAGTCACCTGTTGTTCATCCAGCGGCACACGAGCACAGGCCATGGCTGCTCCTCAAACGTTTACCCTGATCTGAAGATACAAAGAAATATCATCAACTTTATTTGCAGAGCGCTTTAAAACAGCTACAGCTGAAAACAAAGCACTGAACATAGCTAAACATAATAAAATAATAAAATACAGCACGAAAATATAAAATAAGGCAATAATATGAATTTGTTAAAGCTCAATAATCAAAGTTACAGCAACTAAGTGTTAAAAGCCATTGAATTAAAGCACGTTTTGAGCCATGTTTTAAAATTTGGCTTTGAAGGAACCTCCCTAATCTGCAGCGGTAGGCTATATCCTAAACGTGGAACGGTGATAGAGGCTCATATTCCTCTGAGCTTCCTCTTAATCCTCAGTACCTGCAGGAGCTGCTGACCTGCTGACCTGAGGGACTGAGGAGGCAAATAGGGGTGAAGAGGATCAGAGAGGTAAGATGGAGCACGGCTATTTAACCACTTAAAAACTATGATAAGAATTTTAAAATTAACTCTAAAACGCACAGGCAGCCAGTGTAATGAAGCCAGGTAAGGAGTGATGTGATCATATTTTGGAGCCACAGTTAAAAGGCAAACACCTGCCAGAATTAGATAACACAGCAAAGACTGGCACACACCAAAAATAGAGCTCATTAAAGTAACCCAATCAAGATGAAATAAAAGCAAGGAAAACTATCTCAGGGAGTCACCTTGAAAGAAAAGGTTTTATTTTTGCCAATTGGCTTTACTAATAAAAGCAAGATCTGACAAATACAAAAACAGATTATATGTGTAAGAGAGTGTGTTGAGACATCTTGGGTTATATTGGAGTGGCTTGATTAAAATGTGAATTCTTTCACCTCATTGCTCTTTCCAATCAAAACAATTAAGAGAAAAACGCTTACAGTTATTTTTCTACATAATTCTGTACCACAATGTGCCTTCAAAACCTTAATATGTGATCTCACTTTCTCCATATATGAGATCAAATAAAATAAAAACAAATACTTCTCAATCTGAAAAAGAACAAACTATATTTAGACCGATTTAAATATTGTGGCGCTTTGAATGTTTGTGCAGTGAGCTCCATAAAAATTTAAATTTAGGACATCAGAAGAGGAGATTATATTCCCAGGGTGCAGTGGACTCCCTTTGCCAGACACAGCGCTTCATCTAACAAAAGCAAATAACCAAATGCCAGATAATTACATAAACGAAAGTATAACAGAATCCAATTTGGGACCTCAAAAAGCTACAAGAATTGATATTTTCTACTTAGTGTAAGTTATACATAATAATTAAAACTCTTAAATTAAAAACAATCATACAACGTTAGCTAATGCTAACATGCCTTAAAGAAATGACACATGTAAAATGTAAAGTTAGACAGCTGATTAAAATGACGGACTAACGTCGACTGAAATGGGGAGCAGTTAATTATTAACTTTTACTGTGAAGAAATTGTTACTTTATTTGACTAGCTGCCGTTTAAAGCTTGGGTAACCCGTTTAATGACAGCTGCTAATGAATGAAGTCATATTATCACCAACTGGGTTGCCATACCGCCTTGGCGGCCGTGACTCAGTGGAAATAACTGCCCGGAACCGGAGCTAAATAAAGCCGCTCACCTCCGAAAAAAACTGGGATTTGTTCAAGCCATCTCATTACAGTTGACGCTGTTTTCACCCCTTTCTGCCTCCAACCTTCCGCACATCTGCGCTGGCCAGGAAATAACGTCAATTGTTTTTCTTTGACGTGGTGAGCAACCCTGGTCTGTAGAAGCCGCGACTGCCTCTAGCGGTTGGGAATGGGAATGAAACTACAGTTTCTTTGTTTTAAATAACTCTCAAACTTTTTAGTTTCTTGGATCATAACATCTGATTTGATTGTTTTAAACGATGGAAGCAAAACAGAGAAAATTAAAAACCACTGTGGAAGTTTTGTTTCCTAAAGATAAAAAGGCAAAAATATATTTAAGATATTTACAGAAGAGGAAACATATATTTAAAAATCTATTTTTCTGTTTTCCATAGATTCCTAATGCGATTTGGACCAAAGGACCCAGAAAGGGGGGGAGTTCCATCAATGAGCGAAAGATATGATGACTTGAATGGTCAGGAGTCACACAGGAGTCACAAACACTGCTACCAAAGGACTTTTTGTATAGATTTAACTGATTACTCAAAGAGGAAGCATGTAGAACACATGCAAATTCTATACAAAAAGATCCTAGGCCAAGATTCCAACTTTCAGACCTTCTTGCTTCAGGGTATCATTCAATCATTATGTCTTCATTGTCATCTCATTTTAATCATTCCTTTTATTCTCTTTAGTTATTGAAGATTACTAATTACTTTACTTTAAAGGGGTCATAGAATGATTATATAGGGTATTTGGTGCTGGTCCTTAAGGTCTCTGAATAGGGTGTTTACCATTGGTTGGGCTGAAAGTGGCATAGCTGATGTTCTATGAGCCCTAATGCAAGCCTGTTTAAAAGCCCTCGTCGGTGCACTGGTGGAGCTCGGGGATTGGGGGTGGATGCCCGGGCAGCTACTGGTTTATTCCTGGTGGCTTCTCCCCGGGGCCTGGCCTGCCAGGGCTCCCGCCGGGGGGTGGGACGCCCCTGTGGCCTTGGATACCTTGGGCCCATGGCCGGATTCACTTCGGGGTGGCTGGCTGCCGGCGGAGCCCGCGGATTCGTCCCCGCGGCTCTCGGGGGTTCAGGCATTGCAGTGGCTGGGGGACTACCTCGGGGCGATCTCTCCTCCTCCCTTAGTGGGGGTCAGATTTCCTGGGCTGGCCCCTCCTGGGCGCCTTCGCTCTTGGGGTCCCTTTGGATGTCTAGGGCTTTGGGTCTCCCAACACTGGCCTCTTTGCTCTGAGGGAGAGCGCCTCTTCGGCTCTTCACAACCACTATTGAGCATTTTCCCTTTGGATAAACTTTTCATGCACAAGTGCACTTTCACAAAGAACGACAGGTGCTTGGTTCCAGGTACTTAGAGATTCACTTCAATACAGAAAGCCCATATTCTGATCTTCAAGTAACACCGTATACATGTCAGATTAAATAATACTACTTATACTTCAGCGATAGTATCTAAGTGTTACTTTATTGTATATCTCGTAACATGTCCGTTGGTTTTGCTGTTCTTTTTACATCTCTTTGCAGGTGATGAAGCAGACTGAATATGTTTTATCGTTATCTCCCTTTTATCTCCTGTTTCTTTCATCTTTTCTGCTTTTTTTCAGTTTTTTCATTTCTTGTTCTACTTATATTGCGGGGTCCATATAATCTGTAAACCCCTTGCATAATTATAATAAAGAAATGTATATGTATAAATCAAGCAGACCACTTTGGCGATAGCCATACTGCTCCACTTGTGAAAGTAAAATCTGTTGGGCTCTTCTTGGCATCAAGACAATTATTCTTATTGCTACATTGCCAGACAGGACATTGTTAAAAAAAAAGGAAAAAAAAATCCCTAGAATGAAACAACATGTTTTCTTCCTTTTATGGTATGCTCATGAATATTTATATGAGCTGTGCGCTGATTGGTTGGTTTACAACGAATGAAGCTGCTGAGCAAAGACGCATCATAGCAACAAGCACTCACTCACTGAAACATCAATAGTTGATATGGTAGGGTGACCAGACGTCCTCTTTTTCCCGGTCATGTCCTTCTTTTCATACCTGAAAAATGTCCGGGGGGAATTTCAAAATAGTCTGGGACATTGGTCGACTACAGTGCAGTTACGTAGTCGAAAAGGGACCCAGCGGGGGACAGAGTGACCGAACTTGACCCAGTGACTGTAGCCTGGACAATGGCGGCCCTGTGCTTCCCCCCGCCTGCCCCGTAAGCATACTCTGGACATATGGCTCTTCAACCCACATCACCCCCCATATAAAGCATCATCCCCAAATTGACGTCAATTCGGGATTTTGTTTGAATTTGCCCGTTTTATGTTGGAAGTTTAGAATTGTGAGATTTGCAGAGAAAGGAGGTGTTGATAGGGTTTGCACTTCTCTGCACATCCATTTCACCCACTGAACTATCGTTATTCATCGATGACAATGTAAACTCAGTTTTGCATTCTATGACCCCCTTTAATTATTTACGGTATGCATATGCATTGTGCTTTTTTCCTATTTTGTTTCTCTTTTTTAACTACATGTATGTGAATTGTCTTGTTACTGAAATGCAATATATGAAGTTGACTTGACTCACCAATTGCACCACCACTTAAGAATGGTAGAAAAGAAAAAGAGGAAAAGTTCACATAATCTGCACAAACATGTTTCCACTTAGATGCAATTTAGTTTTATTTCTACTAAACTTGAGAACATAAACAACTTTATCAGTTACTTTTTTTCAGAACCCTTAAAAAGTGGTTTTAAACTTGGTTTTTAACCAATAATAATAAGAAAAGACATTTGGGAGGGTGCATTTTAGGGTCAATAGTCTTCAGTTATCTGAATCACAATGGTTGTTTATTTATGTATTTGGATGATTATTAATGTGCAGTTGTGTATGAAACAATTTAAACTTGCCCTGCAAAAACCAGCTGCGAAAGATGTTTATCAAAGGAAACGTCATTAGTTTCTTGCTCTTCAAATCTGAAATCATTCTCTAGCCAGACTGCATATATATTATAGGGCGACATAATAGGGCGACAGTGGCATCGGATGTGGGAGTTTGCCCTGTTTGCCGGGAGCTTGAACCGGTGGTCGGTTCAAGCTCCCGGCTTTCGGCGTCATTGTGTCCTTGAGCAAGACACTTCAACTGCATTGCCTACTGATGGTGGTCAGAGAGCCCCGCTGGCACCACTGTATGGCAGCCTTGCTTCTGTTAGTGAGCCCCAGGGCAGCTGTGGCCACAATGTAGCTTGTCACCACCAGTGTGTGAATGTGTGAGTGACTGACTGTCATGTGAAGTGCTTTGGTCAAGTCTCCTGACTTGAAAAAGTGCTATAAAAGCATAGGCTTAGCTTCCTGAACGACTGGAGTGTACATTTCCCCACCCAGAATTTGCATTCTTGTTTCTCTTTCCACTCATTTAATTTAGCCGACAGAAACTCGGGGTGGGCGCAGCTGCCTGTGCTGAGAGCATTTTCAGTCAAAGTTTTTTTTATCTCTCTCTCCCGCTGCTCCCAAGTACCGTCTACCGTTGTAACATTACACTATGTAACATCATGAGATCTGTCCAGAGTCTTGTAGGTTAATGAGGACTTTTACTGCCAAAACCCCAAAGCACAAAATTTCAATTTGAGAAAAGAATTTCATCTTCTTACACTCAAAACTTGTTATGCTCAGACTCAAAACATATGCTTTTTCTGAAATATATTCTCTTCTCCCTCAAATCTTTGTTTCTGCCCTCAGATTTATGCTTCTTCAACAGATATTTTCTCCTCTCTCTTGCATCCTTCTATTTGCACACAAAGCTCTTTCTGCTCAAGTCTCGGATGCGCTCGCAAACCAATGGAAGAGGATTATGGCCATTGAAAAAGTTTAAAAATTAACTGATTTTTCAACATTTATTTCAGTATGAGACATTAATATCAGAATTCTGACTTTTTCCACAGAATTCTGGCTTCAATCTCAAAATTCTGACTTTAATATCAGAATTCAGACTTTTTTTCTCCGAATTCTGAATTTAATCTCAGCATTCTGTCTTAAATATCAGAATTCTGACTTTTATTCTTAGAATTCTGACTTTAATCTCCGAATTCTGACTTTTTCTTCCAGTATTCTGACTTTAAACCCAGAATTCAGACTTTTTTCTTAGAATTCTGACTTTAATATCAGGACTCTGACTTTTCTCAGAATTCTGACTTTAATCTCAGAATTCTGATTTTTTTCTCAGAATTGTGACTTTAATCTCAGAATTCTGACTTTTTTCTCAGAATTCTGACTTTAATATCAAAATTCTGACTTTTTTCTCAGAATTCTGACTTTAATCTCTGAATTCTGACTTAAATATCAGAATTCTGACTTTTATTCTTAGAATTCTGACTATATTTTTTCCCATATTAAACTAAAATTAAATAAAAAAATCTGTTAACTTCTTTTATTTTTTCAGTGTCCCTAACATACAGGTTCTGTTTGCGGATTTCCAATTTTTTTTTTTTCGGTCGCTCTCAGATTTGCAGTCAGATCGTCGCCTAGCAACCTTTCCAGCCAATAGAACGACAGCCTCAGCAAGGGTGCGATTGTTTAACTCTACCGAAGTAAATATCCTCCATAGTAGGTCAGACACCAAAAGTCTGATAGATATGCCCCCCCCCCTTCCGCAGACACTCTGGTTCACCTCCTCAAAACTGTAGGTGACCGCAGACAGCGTCGCATCGAGGAGAGAAAAGAGGGCTCTGATTGGTCAGTTCTACATCCGCTCTGCACTATGCTAATTTCCTGTTTATTACCTTACTGGCTTGTTTTGTTTGTACGCCCGCCATTGTGGAAAACAACTCTTGAAGATGGACCTGCTAGAAGAGCTAATCTGCGAAGAAGTGAGGAAGCACCCTCATCTGTACGACTCTCGTTCTATACACTACAAGGACAGCAGATATTCCAGAAATTCATGGAGGGAGATAGCGATGAATGTGGGTGTAGATTCGGCCGAGGCGGTGAGGAAGTGGAAAAACGCACGGGACAAGTTTGTGCGACAACGGAGGGACATGAGGGCGAAAAAGAGAGGAGACTCAGGCGGAAAGAAGGTCCCAGCGTTCTATATCACCATGTCCTGGCTGGAACCTTTCGTTAAACATCGAAAAACAACCTCAAATTTCCCTTCAGAGGTAAACTTCATACATGTTTAAACCATATGCCTAGCTATGAGGTTCCGTTTGTATCAAAAATAAGCAGGTGTAAAATGTCTAGATTTCAATTGAGTTCAGTTTCTTTATATAGCGCCAATTCACAACACAAGTCATCTCAATGCACTTTACAGTTCAACCAGATCATACAGTCAAACTGATTCAAAGTTTTCTATCTAAGGAAAACTTGTTGATCGCGTTGACTCAAATGCAAATGATGTTCCATTTGTGTCAAAAATAAGCAGATGTAAAATGTCTAGATGTTGTACTGTTGTTGCATATGTGTTGTCTGCATATGTATAAGTTGCACATGTATCTGTTGCATATGTAGATTCTGCATATGTCTATCATGCATATGTCTATGTTGCATATGTAGATGCTGCATATGTCTATAATGCATATGTCTATGTTGCATATGTAGATGCTGCATATGTCTATGTTGCATATGTAGATGCTGCATATGTCTATAATGTAGATGCTGCATATGTCTATCATGCATATGTCTATGTTGCATATGTAGATGCTGCATATGTCTATAATGCATATGTCTATGTTGCATATGTAGATGCTGCATATGTCTATGTTGCATATGTAGATGCTGCATATGTCTATAATGTAGATGCTGCATATGTCTATAATGCATATGTCTATGTTGCATATGTAGATGCTGCATATGTCTATGTTGCATATGTAGATGCTGCATATGTCTATAATGCATATGTAGATTCTGCATATGTCTATAATGCATATGTATATGTTGCATATGTATATAATGCATATGTCTATGTTGCATATGTAGATGCTGCATATGTCTATAATGCATATGTCTATGTTGCATATGTATATAATGCATATGTCTATGTTGCATATGTAGATGCTGCATATGTCTATAATGCATATGTCTATGTTGCATATGTATATAATGCATATGTCTATGTTGCATATGTAGATGCTGCATATGTCTATGTTGCATATGTAGATGCTGCATATGTCTATAATGCATATGTCTATGTTGCATATGTATATAATGCATATGTCTATGTTGCATATGTAGATGCTGCATATGTCTATAATGCATATGTCTATGTTGCATATGTATATAATGCATATGTCTATGTTGCATATGTAGATGCTGCATATGTCTATAATGCATATGTCTATGTTGCATATGTATATAATGCATATGTCTATGTTGCATATGTAGATGCTGCATATGTCTATAATGCATATGTCTATGTTGCATATGTATATAATGCATATGTCTATGTTGCATATGTAGATGCTGCATATGTCTATAATGCATATGTCTATGTTGCATATGTATATAATGCATATGTCTATGTTGCATATGTAGATGCTGCATATGTCTATAATGCATATGTAGATGCTGCATATGTCTATAATGCATATGTCTATGTTGCATATGTAGATGCTGCATATGTCTATAATGCATATGTCTATGTTGCATATGTATATAATGCATATGTCTATGTTGCATATGTAGATGCTGCATATGTCTATAATGCATATGTCTATGTTGCATATGTATATAATGCATATGTCTATGTTGCATATGTAGATGCTGCATATGTCTATAATGCATATGTCTATGTTGCATATGTAGATGCTGCATATGTCTATAATGCATATGTAGATGCTGCATATGTCTATAATGCATATGTCTATGTTGCATATGTATATAATGCATATGTCTATGTTGCATATGTAGATGCTGCATATGTCTATAATGCATATGTAGATGCTGCATATGTCTATAATGCATATGTCTATGTTGCATATGTATATAATGCATATGTCTATGTTGCATATGTAGATGCTGCATATGTCTATAATGCATATGTAGATGCTGCATATGTCTATAATGCATATGTAGATGCTGCATATGTCTATAATGCATATGTCTATGTTGCATATGTATATAATGCATATGTATATGTTGCATATGTATATAATGCATATGTCTATGTTGCATATGTAGATGCTGCATATGTCTATAATGCATATGTAGATTCTGCATATGTCTATAATGCATATGTATATGTTGCATATGTAGATGCTGCATATGTCTATGTTGCATATGTAGATGCTGCATATGTCTATAATGCATATGTCTATGTTGCATATGTATATAATGCATATGTCTATGTTGCATATGTAGATGCTGCATATGTCTATAATGCATATGTCTATGTTGCATATGTATATAATGCATATGTCTATGTTGCATATGTAGATGCTGCATATGTCTATAATGCATATGTCTATGTTGCATATGTATATAATGCATATGTCTATGTTGCATATGTAGATCCTGCATATGTCTATAATGCATATGTCTATGTTGCATATGTATATAATGCATATGTCTATGTTGCATATGTAGATGCTGCATATGTCTATAATGCATATGTCTATGTTGCATATGTATATAATGCATATGTCTATGTTGCATATGTAGATGCTGCATATGTCTATAATGCATATGTCTATGTTGCATATGTAGATGCTGCATATGTCTATAATGCATATGTCTATGTTGCATATGTATATAATGCATATGTCTATGTTGCATATGTAGATGCTGCATATGTCTATAATGCATATGTCTATGTTGCATATGTATATAATGCATATGTCTATGTTGCATATGTAGATGCTGCATATGTCTATAATGCATATGTCTATGTTGCATATGTAGATGCTGCATATGTCTATAATGCATATGTAGATGCTGCATATGTCTATAATGCATATGTCTATGTTGCATATGTATATAATGCATATGTCTATGTTGCATATGTAGATGCTGCATATGTCTATAATGCATATGTAGATGCTGCATATGTCTATAATGCATATGTCTATGTTGCATATGTATATAATGCATATGTCTATGTTGCATATGTAGATGCTGCATATGTCTATAATGCATATGTAGATGCTGCATATGTCTATAATGCATATGTAGATGCTGCATATGTCTATAATGCATATGTCTATGTTGCATATGTATATAATGCATATGTCTATGTTGCATATGTAGATGCTGCATATGTCTATAATGCATATGTAGATGCTGCATATGTCTATAATGCATATGTAGATGCTGCATATGTCTATAATGCATATGTAGATGCTGCATATGTATATAATGCATATGTCTATGTTGCATATGTATAAAATGCATATGTATATGTTGCATATGTATATAATGCATATGTCTATGTTGCATATGTACATTCTGCATATGTCCATAATTAATTAAGACAGCGAAGGAGGAGGCGTAGGTTCAAATAGCGACAGGATAATAATGGCGTAAATTTATAGGCTTAAAACTTTAAAATAACCCCAAGGGACCCTGCCTCTGTCCTGTGAATAAATTTGTGCTCACATCGGCAGGATTCAAAGTGCTTTATATGGTATGAAGTGTCTGGAAGACCGGGATTTTCAATCACAGCTCAACCAACTGAACAATTTTCCCCCTACTAGGGGGCGTAATAGGCCATACCCTAGAGCCTCTGATTAAAAGAGGCTGGCATTTTTATAACTTTAAACATAAAAATGCATTATTATTATTGAGGCCTATTATATGAGTTAACCTTTTTATGAATTATGGGTGGTATTTTGATCATTTTAAATGTCCTCCAAGGATATGTAGTTATAAATGTATATCAGTTATAAATGGCTTTCATAAAACCACCAAGTTGGCGTCCATTGGCCTATTAATCCCCCCAGTGTCAACATCTACATATGCAACATAGACATACACAGCATCTACATATACAACATTGTAATACACAACATCTACATATGCAGACAACACATATGCAACAACAGCACAACATCTTTAGACATGTTACATCTGCTTATTTTTGATACAAACTGAACCTCATACCTTAGCTTGCTAATGTGAGTGAACACTTACTATCTTCATACGGCACAGATTGTTGTCGAACAAAAGTAACTACTAGGCTGTTTGGTAAACATGGCGTCAAAGCCCTTTAGAGTTTGAGTAAGGTTATATGAAGCTACAGCGCCCAAGCTACCCAAATACAATGCTGTGTGCACCCGCTAAGCAGTGTCTGTGCCTGCACGCTAAGACAAAGGGCAATTCACTGCTTAAGTGAGTGTAAAAGACACTTTATAGTAGTGATGGTGAGATGAGGCCTCATGAGGCATTGAGCCGTTTGGCCGAATTGCTTCAACAATCCCCTCAGTTCATGAGGCTCCATGTGAAAATGTCACCACCTACTGGTCAAGTGGAGAACTACAGATAGTAAAAATAAAATAAAGTGATTTATTTATTTATTTATTTTTTTGCAATTGTTTTTCTTTTTTCCCCTATTAAGTTCCTTTGAAATTGTTAATGGTTAGTGTGTATAATAAAATCTTTTGTGTTTTTTTTAAGTGTAAAATTTCTTTGAGCAATTATTTAAGGTGCACAGTTTTTCTGCCATTTTAATGAAATAAACTCAAGCAGACAGTGAAAATGCTTGTGCAAATTGGGCAATGATGAGCCAAAGGAAAGGTGTTAGTCATTTTTATTCAAACATAATAATTTTTCCACATTTTTTGGTTTTAATCGGGTTGGAAGTCGTGTTCAACCAATCTTTTGGCTAAACCGACCTAATTTGGCAGCGTTTTTACCCAATCTAAATATTTACTAGGGCAAACCAATGCAAATTAGTCTCATTAGTCAAAATAAGTATAATCGCAACTTTCAAAAGTCAAAGGTAGGTCTTGAACCATCAACCTCAAGAGAGGGAGTCTGTGTCTTACAGATGATTCCACTTATGTGATTAACTGTTTATTGGAGAAAATACAACTTAACACTGACGTTACAACTGTGTCTGGCGACTTGCTCAGATTTTGATCATTACATTATTTATTCTAACCAAAATAGTTTTAAGCAACTAGGTTGGTTGGAAAAACAACCAATCTATTCTTAGAATCTATCCAAACTCTATCCAGCTGACAGCAACTCCTGGAAACTCCTTCGCTGAATACTGAGGCTATTTAAATGCCTTGCGCTTCCTGAACCTCTTCCCATAGCGGTCACATGGTATGACGGTAGTGAGGCCGCATATGTTATAAATTTTTGGCCGCCCTCTAAATGAATCATGCCTCAACTTGCGCTTCGGGGAAACGCCCCCTCCATTACTCCACACACACCTCGAAGCCTCGGCTCATCCCATCACATAACTACTAAATGGTGCTTGTGCATTGGTGCTATTCTACACATGTACGCTGGAGCATGATCTGTACAGTGACCAACTGTTGATTTGCTTTTTGCTTACAGACAGGGACAATGCAGCACCCGGATCCCACCTGTGGTCTGAGCTCAGATACGACCGCTGAGCTCAGCTCTAATCCACCTTCGCCCACCCGGACCCTGGAGAGCCTGTGTGCCAGCCAGACCAAGCACCAGCACACAGATGAGAAGGGAGTTCAGGCACGTCTGGAGCAACTGACTGAAAGACGCCAGATGCTTCAACAGGGTCTGCAGCAGGATGACTGCTCGTCCTTTGGGGTTTTCATAGCGGACTTGCTGAGGAAAGTACCGGTGGACAGTAGGGACATTGTCACCAGGAGTGTCATCAACCACATGTATGACCAGATGGATCGGGTGCGGGCAGCCGCACAGACACCAAACTGACTGTTATACATGTTATGCACTTCATGAATCTTTGTCAGGATATACATCTACCATCTTCATTCTGCATATTTTGGGGACGGAATGCGAACAATTTCCTTGATTTAAAAACAAAGTGTAATATTTTGATAAGCTGGAGGCAGGGACGTCTCCTCATCTGCAAATGTGTATGATGTGGCAGACTGGAGTTCTCTTACTGTTTATTGGAGCAGCTTCACGGGAAGTGAGCCTGGTGGGTCATGCTTCGAGGTGTAGAAACGGAGCTTACATTTAAAAGCTTTAGAAAAACATCAACGGCAAAAGAGTGATTGTGATATCCAGGTTAGTATTATAAGGCAATAACTTTGACAAAACATTCATTTGACAAAAAAAAGCTGCTCCGCTCCTCAGATGACTGAGTCCATGACTCAAAGTTACAGGCAAAAACTAACTCATATTTATTGTTTTCTTATTTAACAGAAATGTACCAGACGTTGGCAGTTCTAGAGATCCCACTTGTTGAGATTTTATTGTTATACAGAGGTGACTTGAATATTAGTTTCTCTAGCATCATTACATTAGTCGACATCTTAAGGCCATGTGTTTTCAGCAGAGCACACTCGGATTTACTGGGACAGATTTACTGTCATATGCAACAACATGCAATAAAATCTCGGAAATATTTTACAAGAAAAACATTGTAATGTTTTATTTTTCTCTTTTGTAAATCAGCAAGACGCAGAAATAGCTGTTACAGTAAAACCAAGCTGCAGAGCCAGACTTGATGTCGGGAGAGACTCTAAATTTAAGAAACCTACAAGATTCAAACCACAAACAATAAAATGAAAAATAACCGTCAATATTCTGACTTTGTCAAAGATATGTGTGGGGAAAAAACTCTAAATTAGATTTAGCTGCTTTTGAAGGGGAGTGGTAATTAAAAAATTAATTATATTAAAAATGATACAGATGAAATGAAGACCATCCATCTATCTGGGATGTAATATGTATGTATGTCTGGGAATCCTAATTTGCAGTCTTTGTTAGTTTTAGTACATTTTCAGTTTTATTACAGCAATGGATGGATAGATAGCTTTTTTTATTTGAAATTATATATATATATCCCTGCATATATATAATTTTATATATTTATGACATTATCTGCAGGGATTCCCAATATATCGCCGTTGACATCTGTATCAGCTGCTGCTATTTTTTTCCTAATATATACAGTGGGGCAAAAAAGTATTTAGTCAGCCACCAATAGTGCAAGTTCTCCCACTCAAAAAGATGAGAGAGGCCAGTAATTTTCATCATAGATATACCTCAACTATGAGAGACAAAATGAGAAAAAAAAAATCCAGAAAATCACATTGTCTGATTTTTAAAGAATTTTTTTTTTTTAAATATGGTGGAAAATAAGTATTTGGTCAGTTACAAACAAGCAAGATTTCTGGCTCTCACAGACCTGTAACTTCTTCTGTAAGAGGCTCCTCTGTCCTCCACTCGTTACCTTCATTAATGGCACCTGTTTGAACCCGTTATCAGTATAAAAGACACCTGTCCACAACCTCAAACAGTCACACTCTAAACTCCACCATGGCCAAAACTAGAGAGCTGTCAAAGGACACCCGAAACAAAATTATAGACCTGCACCAGGCTGGGAAGTCTGAATCTGCAATAGGTAAACAGCTTGGTGTGAAGAAATCAACTGTAGGATCAATTATTAGAAAATGGAAAACATACAAGACCACTGATAATCTTCCTCGATCTCGGGCTCCACGCAAGATCTCACCCCGTGGGGTCAAACTGATCACAAGAACGGTGAGTAAAAATCCCAGAACCACATGGGGGGACCTAGTGAATGACCTGCAGAGAGCTGGGACCAAAGTAACAAAGGCTACCATCAGTAACACACTACGCCGCCAGGGACTCAAATCCTGCAGTGCCAGACGTGTCCCCCTGCTTAAGCCAGTACATGTCAAGGCCCGTCTCAAGTTTGCTAGAGAGCATTTGGATGATCCAGACGATGACTGGGAGAATATCATATGGTCAGATGAAACCAAAATAGAACTTTTTGGTAAAAACTCTACTCGTCGTGTTTGGAGGAGAGAGAATGCTGAGTTGCATCCAAAGAACACCATACCTACAGTGAAGCATGGGGGTGGAAACATCATGCTTTGGGGCTGTTTTTCTGCTAAGGGACCAGGACGACTGATCCATGTGTAGGAAAGAATGAATGGGGCCGTGTATCGTCAAATTTTGAGTGAAAACCTCCTTCCATCAGCAAGGGCATTGAAGATGAAACGTGGCTGGGTCTTTCAGCATGACAATGATCCCAAACACACCGCCCGGGTAACAAAGTATTGAGATGAACTTTTGTTATTGACCAAATACTTATTTTCCACCATATTTTGCAAATAAATTCTTTAAAAATCAGACAATGTGATTTTCTGGATTTTTTTTTTCTCATTTTGTCTCTCATAGTTGAGGTATATCTATGATGAAAATTACCGGCCTCTCTCATCTTTTTAAGTGGGAGAACTTGCACTATTGGTGGCTGACTAAATACTTTTGTTGCCCCACTGTATAATTTTTTTTTTATTAATGTTGCTCATGATTTTGAGCACTTTATAAAAGAGGCACTAAAGTGTATCTGTCTATCTGTAATTTTAGATATTAGTGTATTTTTTATTTATGCTGGAGCTCATTTTTAGCAAAATATCAAAACCTAACGGAAGCCTTCAGGTCCAGTAGCTGCAGAATTATTAATTACCACCTCATGTACTGAACTAGGCTCTAGAGAGTTCTGTGGTTGATGTAATTGTCAATTTCTGATCTGTAGAGAAACCTCTAGAAGCAGGACACTCCCCCTGAGGGACTGGAGTTGACAACTGTTTCATAGGAGGAGATGAACAGGCAAGGATAAGATGCCGGTTTATGGGTCGGCTGCTCAGGCCTTCGTTCCTCAGAGGGGTTTCGGTTTTCCTGGGAATATTGATCTAGGATATATTTTACCTTTCTGTGTTCACTGGAAAAAAATAAAATCTAAATAATTTTTTTTTTAATAAGTTTTTCTTGAATTGAGCAGGTAAGTGGGCCACTTTGCAAATGAAACAAGACTATTTGCATTTAAAATAAGGGAAAAAAATTGTGCATCTTATCTTATTTTAAGAGTAAAAAAAATACTACATCCATTGGCAAATCATCTAATTTACCTACTCAAATTAAGGGTAAATACACTTTGTTAAAGAAATGTTGACTTATTTCTAGACTGTTTTTTTTCAGTGTTGGAGATGCTGGATGAGTTCATTTTTATCCAGATTACACACCAATAGACGTCTTCATACATTTCCTCCATATTTGTCCCTTTTTTAATATATTTTTTTCTCTCAACTTTGCTTTACAAATAAAAATCTAATCTAAAATTAAGAATATATTTTGAAAATATTTTAAAACGGACAAGTTCATTAAAAATAATGTAATGATTGAGGATGATATAACAATTTATTATAATATTTCTAAATTAAATACACATCTAAACATCCTCTCATGAGGATTATTATTATTTTCAACCTGAAACAAATTTCTTGGTCGAATGAAAACATTTTTTGTCAGATCAGAAGCAGGACACAATGAGGACACAGATACACGACTTTCATAAAAAAAAATGTTTATAAAACGTTTGTCATGACAGAGAAGTCTAACGATAAACAACATTGCATACAATACTTTGAAAATGATCCATATATATATATTGTCTTAATGTGTTCTTATGCTCTGTTTTCAGTATAGTTTTAATATACAGTCAAAATATGTGATGCATTGAGGTTTCATGATGTATCGACTCAGTTCCCCCCTTCTTTAACAAACAAGAAAATAAAGCAGAGCCAAACAACAAACAAAACAAATAGTTCACCATGGCTTGGAGTGTAAAGTATTAAATAAATACTTCATGGCGTAAAACAAATAATAAATAGTCCCACTCATCACTTCATCATACACCAGTGATTCTGCAATACTATGTTTTTAACATGTCTTTCCAGGAATTGATTGAAGTTTCTGACAAAATGAAAAAGAGGGAATGGATCGAAGGGAAAGGTATGCTGGATCTGACCCCCGATCACTCTGGCTATGTTGGAAAAATCTGCACACTCTATTTCTAATAATCTAAGCATGTTTAAAGGGACAGCGACGCACCAAACCGGGAATCATTTTCTACAGCAGCACTGAACAGATGATGTTCCCATGATGAATAATTCAATTTGTCATCATTAATTGATTTTAATCTATAAACTGATTAAAACAAAAAAGGAATAAGCTGAACCGTTTACTTTTTCACTTGTTCTTTTAAGCTGTGATACGCTGAAATCAATGATAATTCCACTTATTTATTCCCCAATTCTGGAGTTAATCCCATACTACTTAAAATTAATTTAATATGACCCCCTTAGAGGATTAAAATAGCCACAAACATGACAGAGTATTGGGGCCATATAAAGAGATTTTCAATTGTAAAAATAAAGCCATCCTTATTATTAAAGTCCTAATTTTATGTCTACAAGGTTAAAGTGATAACATTACTAGAAAAAAAGTGTTAATATTACCAAAATAAAGTAATAAAATAATAGGTTTGCGAGAAAATAGCAAGAATGCGAGAATAAAGACATAATCTTACAAAAAAAAAAAAAAAGTTATACAATAAGAATGAAGTAATGATATAAGAAAATTAATGGTGTTACAACATTTAAGTTGTAATAAAGAAGTACTTTAATTTGAACTGGGGTCAGTATTCCCATGCATTAAAATGCATGGTTTAGGTTGCAGATCTCAGTTCTCTTCATTAAAACACTCTTATACCATCATTCTCTTAATATTAGGACTTTATTAGGACTTCTTTTTTAAATGAGAAAAGACGCATCTCTTAATATGGACCAAATATTCCGGGGTACAAATACGATCAAAATGTGGTATATCTCAGGCTGAAGCGGCCTTTAGAGAAGGACTCATTTCAAGCCAGAAGAAGTCACCAATATGACACCTATACAGTACTTTTCAGGATGGCTTCAAGAGCATTAAGGTTCCATGAAACATCAGAACTCTTTTTGTCCAGCTGTCGGCTTATTAAAAACATAACCAGTCACCTATCTACCTAGAGGATAGGTGTAGACAATATCTAGAGGATATTATGTGGTTTCTTGGGGACCCTAAAGTTTGGAAATGGTGCGATTTTGACGATTCCTTTCAAATAAAAGCCTGATGAGTTGGGGTGGGATCTGTCAAAAGTGTAACAGATGGCTGGGTGACTGAGTCTTTCCTAAAGAATCATTTCTGTTTTAACCCACTGGATCACAGTGTCATAAACTGTCCTGCATCAATCACAAAATCTAAAACTCAGTTTTTATACAGTAGTGCTTGAAACATGTGCGCAGTGAATTTCTGATGACAGCGGGTTTTGTACTACGGAGGACGGCCACTCCTCAGTTAGCTTCAGTGCTGTTTCTGTGACGCTGGAACTCTGGAACATTAAAATCATCAGGTATTCCCTTCTTGTCCCATCCTTCATCTGTGAGGTTACATAATAAGATTCATTTTTCACTCAGGGCAGATGTGAACCCTCCAGTTTAAATCTCTCCCTCTGAAACAAAAGGCTTTGCTTTTAATCAACCAGGAGGTTCAAAGCCGTGATAATTTGGTTCTTTTAATAAAAATGTCGACCCAATTAGCAAAGCCTTGCTATTTTTTATTATGGTCCATCTTTGGGCTCAAGCAGGCGAATAGGTAGGAATTTCTTCTTTATATGCAGAAAATAACTTCATCCAAACTTTAGAGAATAGAGAAAGGGTGTTATTTTGCCCTTTTGTAATCGCTGTTGATTATTTGAACATTAGTAGTTAAATATACTGTTTTAAAACAATCTAATATAATGGAAGGTGTTCAGTCCTCACACTTGTAATAATGAGTGTTTACTCCAGTCAGGATTGTCACTTTCAAACAGCCATACCACAGGTTTGTTGCACATACAGACCATGAAGTTCTGCCAGTTGGGGATGTTAGTTAAAGATGTGGTCATGAAGCTGCAGTCGGAGTCAGCAATAAAACAACAGAACATCTGAATATGCATAATCGGCAAAAAACAACAACAAACTACCTATTCACAGTTATATAAATGAAGGGCACAGATGGTAAACTACAGAGAAATGCTGCTGCAGGGGCGCTGCATCCCTTCTGGAAAAAAAAATGAAAACATTAAACATCATCTTCATGATGAAAGATTATTCAGAATATGCATAAAGAGGATGAAGACAACTCCATACCACACAATGAATCACTGTGTAGCCCTTCACCGAACGTGTCTGGTCTTTAAAAGTCAGTTTCACATCAAGTGTTGTTAAACTTTAACTCAACACAGACAAAACAAGCTGAAATGGAAGTAAGTTTATGAGGAATTGTTCCAGTTCCAGATCTGTGCTTTTTGGTATTAATGGTGGAAAATGAAGGAGAAAAAAAATAGATTCATAGCAGCTTTTATCTTGATCCGCATCTATAAGGGATAATGGGTATGATGAGTCTGATGCCAGCTCAGGCAGTTTAACATCCAAGCCGGTAAGAATAAAGGAGTCAAAAGGGGAAACCTAATGACTATTCATGGGAATTAAAAGCCTATTAAAGGAAAAGGAGAACCACACACTGACCGATTCAGGTGATGATTTTAAAAAGGAAGGAAAGGTCGGAGGAAAAGAGGGACAGATGGGTCTGAAATTTACTGCATGTTAGAGCTGCACATAATCAAACAGTCAGTTCTTTTTAAACACTGGACTGTGCGTTCCTGCCACACAGTCAAGCTTCTACAGTTTCTATCACCAAATCCCGCTCCGAAGCAAAGAGTCCGCTGCTAGCCCAGCTGTATGTGCCCTGAATACGTGGTGAGGAGGAGCATGATGGCGAAGCCCGTCAGAAGTCCTGCGTTCTGGATGCCGAAGGTGATGAGGAACCTGCTGCCGCCTGCGTCCTCTTCCTCACGACTCACCTCGTTCATCTCCGGAAACTGAGAGAGAACAACATTGTTTTGATTAGGTGTAAAGACCAATCCATGTATGGCTGTTCCACTTGCTTTGTCCTAAAAAAAGATTGAAGATTATTCACTTACAAAAGAAAAGAAAATGAATACTGACCAAATTAAAATTGGATAAAGAGTAAATGAACAAGCAAATACTACGTTTAATCAAATGGTAAAGAAATGCCCCTGCAGGCAAAAGCAAAGTAATGCATTGCACATTAACTCCTCTATAAAGGTAGGATTTTAGACATTTTGCTGCTCTTCACCTTGAAGATGTGTGTAAGCACAAAGGTGTGGCGGAAACCGAACACCTTAGAGCAGAGCAGAGGTTCTGAACTCTGGTACTCAGGACCCACTGCTCTGCTAGGATTTAGGGGTCTCTCTACTGACATATGCCTCATTTCAATAAATGGGTAATAACAACAGAAAGCATTTAAAGATAGTGAATATTTGGAGAAAGTAAAAAAAAAAAAAAAGAAAACAATGTAACGATGTTTGGCTGCACTGTTTAAAGAAAACAAAATTCCTCAACACAAACTACTCAGACTGTCAGCTATGAAGGTGGAGGGGTAATGATATGGGCTTCTATTACAGGCTGACAACCTGGAGGCACTGAGGTAAGAGTTCAGTCCTCTTTAAACTGAGATATGAGGCCATCTTTCTGACATTTAATGAATGCCCCCAACTGGGTCATTAAAAAAGAGAATGATTTCAAACACATCAGGAAAAAAAGAAACAAATGAGCATCTGGGTTAACTCACCATGTCTGCCAGAGCGATGTAGAGGAACATTCCTCCAGCCAGAGCAAAGATCCAATTGGGAGAGAAACTGTTACCGGCCAGGATGCCAAATCCCATACCCAGGTAGCAACAACAGGCTGACAGGAAGTTAAAGAACAAGGCCTGCTGTATGCTCATACCAGCGTTTAGAAGGATCACAAAGTCACCTGAAGGGGAAAAACAGAATCAGCTAAAAACCCCTGAAAACATGGTCTATCATTGTCTATGTTCTCCTCCTCACTCTCCATCTGCAAAGCCTCTGATGGCTCCATGTTTGCCAAACTTACCGAGCTCATGAGGGAACTCCTCACAAAGGATGGCCACGGAGGTGCTGATGCCCTGGAAGACCGAGGCAGTGAAGGAGGCACCGATAGCTAAGCCATCGATAAAGTTGTGCAAACCGTCACTCAGTGTGATCATCCAGGCCAGTGTGCCGATGTCAGAGTAGGTGGTTCCTTTCAGCCAATAGCAGCCGCCACCTGAATGGGCTCCGTTATCTGGACTCTGAGACTCCTGGAAAACCAGCAGGAGAGACAAAGGAGACGACTTTAAGACAGAGCAGAAGGATGGACCTTAATTCTCAATCCTGCTGTCGTTGCTTTTTGTCAAACAAACAAACAAAAAAAGCTTTTAGAGATTTAAACAAACTTTAGTGTTTAAAGGCAACCTGAGGAAATCCAAAAAACACAGTTTTTAGATGATTTTTCTAAATTGAGGTAAAAAGCTATTCAAACAAACCTGGTCCTGTGAAAATATACCCACCTCATTAAAAACAAGAAGGAATCATTATAAAAACAAGAAGTTATCAAAGCAACACGGTAGTGGTGGTGATGGCTGGGGGCTGATTTAGGACAACTTGCTGTAACGTAATTCTAAACATTAAGCAGAAAATGTCAGAGCATCAGTTTGTGACCTTAAGATCAATGGTTCTTTAGTTCAGACAAAAAAAAAAAGGATTCACATGTGAATAGAATAATACACTGAATAAAATAAAAGGTTTTTGTGCAGCCTAGTCAAAAAACTATGTGGTCTAAATTTCTACAAAATTATGTAAGTAAGTCATCTGAAGTAAAAATAAATACTGAATCAAAGAGGATGTTATGTGTGGAGGGTGATTGCCTTCTCCAAATAGGCCCAGGCCGATTTGATTAGCTCATTTTCCTTAATCAATACATTCTGAAAACTTTTTTTTAAATTTTATGTAAATCTTGTGTAATGATCTGAAACTTTCCAAACAAGCTTGTAAAACAGGAAACCTTTTTCACGTGTCTGGATCCATATTACAAGAGACTTTAAACTCTAAAACAAAACAAAATAACCTCTTAGTTTTACAGATAAATCTCACCTGCGGTGTCTGTGCGGGGTGGAGCATGAGCTCTCCCTCCCCAGCGTCGTCCACTTTTCCCTGAGTCAGACTGTTGGATTCTCCATTCTGCTGCAGCTTCTCTTTCTCTCCCTCCTCTGCATCCCTGTCAGGTGATGAGTAGCGGTCTGCACCGCTGTAGTGACTATGGCCGTGGCTCTGGGATCGAAAATATGAAAAAAAACAAAACAAAAGAGTATCACCGATTATTAAATCAAAAACTGTAAAAGCTATTGAGGAGCACAAAATCTTATAGCTTCCACATTCATTAAATAGAAACGTAGGATGCCTGTGAATAAATCCATTTTACAATAAGGTTTTGCAGAGTTGTTCCAACCTTCTGGAGTGGATCTAGAGATTAATCAAATCCCGGAGCACATAGAAAGTTGATTCTGATCTTAGCAAAATTCCTCAGAGCTCAGAGCTTTTCTCTTATGCTCCCAAATCCCAGGTTTTATCTCAGATTACAGTAGATTTTTTGTCTGATGAACCAGTTCCATGTTCATTTCAACCAACTTTTTCAGACCATTTATTATTTTTTTTGTGCTTGTTTTGTTTTTTTTAAATAATATATTTTTTTTATTATTTTTAAATATTAATTTATTTATTTTTCTTAAAGATTTTATGATTTAATCATAAATGGTTCACTAAGGGCTTTAGGAGAGAAATAGCCCTAAAGCATCCCTTTATTTAAAAGCAGGAATATAATCTAATGGAAAGTTTTAACAAAGGCTACTAATATGTCACTTTTATTTTTGATTTAATATATTTTTGAGAATTTTAAGGCCCATTTTTAACATTGAACATTATTTTAGGTAACTGGTTCCTTAAATAAAGATTCAGGGTTTACCTGGAGGCAGTGTGATCAGTTATCAGCTAACTTTAAACAGTCAGACCAAATTCCTTTGAAAAGGGTAACCACTAGATGGCAGCACTGTGCTGATTATCTTTGGTTCTGTTTAATTTTTGTGAATGAAATAAGACCGTCTACTTTCTCTATCTCACAGTTTTATAAATAAGAAAGACTAAAACAAAGCCAAATACGCCTATAATCAATCACAATTATTCTGGGCTAAACAAACAATATAAAGCTGAGACAAAAATAAATTAAAGGAGGGAACCTTTGTTAGGAGGATTAGAGCCTTTTTTATTAACATTATGATCAATGATTCACCACATTAGGCTTTGAATCATGTGGAAAGATTGTGCAACGCCCAAATTAAACAAAAGAAAACTAAACAGCCTGGACCACATCAGTTCGTGCAAACCAAACATCTCATCGTACAAGTCAAACCTGACGCAGAACGAGAAAGTTCAAGGTGTTTGGTTAGGCGGCCTAATGGCCCTAGGGGTAAATGTCGGCCGAAGTGACAGTTTTGCCATATATGCATTAAAAACTCAGAGCTCTGCAAAGATATTTATTAATCTTAGATGTATTTTCCCAATTTGTTATTTTTCTACAACATTTTAATGCATTTTATTGGGATTTTATTAGGATACTGATGTGGAGATATTGAAGCAACATTCCTTCAACCATGTAGAACCAGCAAATGACCTTAAAAATACCAAATATAACGTTTAATTAGCTACAAAGTAGCTTAAAAACAACAGAGTTGATGTGAAAGTACAGAATATGTGGCGAAACCTCGGTCAGTTTCTCACGTTCCATAGGAAACAAATATGTGCAGATTCAAGTAAAAAACTGTGAGAAGCTTGTTGAAAGACATTAATACATGTGAACAAACCCATACAGTAAAAGGGCAAAACTAGTACCAATTAAATTAAATGTATGAGAACTTTGTTGAAATGTGTCTTTAAAATATTCAATTCAATTCAGTTTATTTATATAGCGCCAATTCACAACACGTCATTTCAAGGCACTTTACAATTCAACCAGATCATTCAGTCAAATAGATTCAAAGTTTTCTATCTAAGAAAAACCAGGTGATTAAATCGACTCATTGACTCAAAGGCAATCCCTCATACTGAGCATGCTTGTAGTGACAGTGGAGAGGAAAAACTCCCTTTTAACAGGAAGAACCCTCCAGCAGAACCAGGCTCAGTGTGAGCGGCCATCTGCTGGGGTGGAATGGGGTTCAAGGAGACAGAAGCAGAGATAGAAAAAGAAGCAAAAATGTGAGCCATTCAGGTGAGCTCCGAGACAGCTCCCATGTCAGAGGATGAAGTGAGCACATCCAGCCAGTCACAGTCAGACAAACAGGTCTATTCTGAAAAACAGGCCAAGCTCCAACATCTATAGACAAAGGTGTTGATGGCAGTGGCACAGCTGATGTATCTCTCCAGGATGGAGTTACAGCAAAAAAAAAAAAGTCTAATTATTTTAGAGATTTAGCAAAGTAAAAATATTTTGACCAACCATACAGACCTAAAACGGGAAACATTTTGCTTGGTTAGTGATTGAACCATATGTACACTTTTATTCAAAGGCTGTATACTCTTCAGAGACTCATGGACCATTTAATGTAACGCTATCAAATACTGTCATGGAGTAACAGCAGCGCCTTATCATGGTGGATTTAAACTCACCTCTTGCCTTTGTTTCAGGAGAACCTTGAGAACCTTTTCTGTGAAGAAGAAGAGGTAAAAGCCTCCAAAGACCACAGCGGATTTGGATACATAAAAGTCCACCATGGGGTCAAAACCAAAGGCCTACCAGGGCAGAGAGAGGAGTATGTTAGTGTGACATTCATCAGTAGTAGAAGCTGTAAACAGCCTACGGTTCATTACTGTTATGCTTTGCTTATTAGTTTTCTGGTTAAGTTCAGTGCTCAGGTTGTTTTTAGCTTCATTTTCTATTTCTTATATATTTTTCATTTTTATCCCTGTTAGTGTCATATCTTAAAGGTGCTGAACACCTTTTTATTGCATTACATTTAGTTTCATTGATCAGAAGTCTCCAAATCTTTTAAAGCTGCATCATATTAAGGGAGGATCAAAGCTGCAATTAACCCGTGACTCATCCGTCTGCCGCATGTGGCGGGAGACTTCCAACAAAGACCTTTGAGCTTAAAGGTGGATATTTTTTTCAGAGGAGTTACACCACTGCTTGTTTCAGGAGCTTTTATCACCGTAATGCTGGATGTTTGCAGAAATTGTTTCGAAGCATCTGGATTATAATCCACACCCAGCGAGCCGACCTGAATGAGTGCCTTAGGAAATAGTCTGAAGCCAAAGTAGCAGGAATTACAGTTAAAACAAAAGGTATTCACACATCTGGCAGATTTAGGTTTTAAGTAGTTTTTTTTTTATTTGGGACTTTTATTAATTTGATTTTCACACTAATACGTGACTTCCTCATACGTGAGAGGAAGTCTGGATTAGGGTGATGGTAAGAAGGCCATCCAACCTCTAAAACAAAAGAGGAATCAGGCAAAAATCTGGTTAGAAATTAGTGGAAAAGTTTCACTGCTGTAAGGTCAATTAAAGAGTAATTATTCACAACTCTCAGTTACCATTATACCATTATATTATAAAAGATAAATAAGATAAAAATATGGATAAAAAGAAAATATACCCCTTTTTACATAATTTTATAGATGCTGCCAGCCTCATTTTCTGGGTTAAAGTAGCTTAATGTAAATGTCTAAATCTGCCAGAGGGTTGAATAATTTTAAGCCTAACAGTGGATTTTTTTTACCTGCAAACTTAAAACTGTTAGCTGCTTCATTTTACACTCCGAGCTGGGCTTAAAGCAGATTAAAAGCTTCACCATGCCAGCTCATTAAAGGGGCTTTAAAGCTTCACACAAAAAGAGTACACATTCAGAGTGTTAAGCAATCTCTAAAATGTTCTGTTGACCTTCATTTAATGCAAACCTGTTTTTATCTACAAAAGTAACATTTCAGGGATTTGCTGTCTTCAAACTCACACTTGTTTATCACATCTTTTCTCAGACCTGGCACTACCATCCTTCCTAGGTGGTCCGATCACACCAAGGCCCTGTTAAACACAGGTGTGAACGTGCTAAGGACAGATTAGAGATGGCTTAGATCAGAACGCCTTCAGAGATGTTCTGAAATGCTTATCTGCACTAGTTTAGCATCTACTCTAAGCCATTTACTACCAGACTGCGTCGACAGGACTCCTATTCTTACCTAATGATCCTTTGATTGACATATATTCTATAATCAGAATCGTAAAGATTTACATCAAAGTAAAGAGAACCTGTGTAAATATAAAAACTGTTTTTGAATCTTGGTTTTCAGGGGAACCTGGCCCCAAACTGAGGCGGGGCATTCTACAAAGCGCTTTCTCATCAATGAAGAGAAAATCAAGATCAAGATATTTCCTGCTAAAAAGAGAGATGGGCCTTTCAGCTCCTTTTGTTTAACAGTGGTTTTGGTAATTGATCCACTGCAATTGGGCCATTTTTCTCTTTACTGTTTTTGAGTCATTTCAGTAGATTGTGATGCCCAAAGAGTCCAGGCCCCTATTAGTTCTTTAGATCAGGGGAAGATGTGTTTCTTTTTTAGATAACAGTCTATTTCATTGAAGAAATGCTTTGATTAAATTTTATTTCTTGTTCTAATCAGGCAAAAATCAGACTGCTGGGATGAAACTAAGCTTTCCAAACGACCAAATTCACAATTTTACAAAAGGTCTAATCGCTTTTAACACAGGGCCAGGTTGATTTGGGCAACAATCTTCCCTTTTTACATCCAATAATTGTTCTAAAACTCTGTACTTAAGCAGGTTATCACTGTCTGGAAATACAGTTGATTAGTTCACCAGCTTTATTTAGGTGTACTGTTTCACATCTCTCAGATTTTACTAAACCTAAACTGTAAATGATATCTGATTAATTTTGAAATAATATTTCTAAACCAGCTGATTTATATCTGCTGAAACAAGCCCATGGTGTCAAATCACACCTTTTATTTGACGCAGAGTAGAAAACCTAGATCTAGATAGATTTTATTAACTTTGATCATATGTCATTTAAACTGGTGCATCTATAATAGGCCAGAGTTAATATTAATTACACGTATTACTATAAGCTCAGGCTAAATTTGTGATGCAAATTATAGTATTTAAGCCTAAATAACCAAACGTGATTCCTGGGAAATGGAAACATTTTATTACCATATTCTCCAGACTATAGAGCGCACCTCACTATAAACCCACTACATTTTTTGAAAAAACTGGAAATGTGCAGCTTTAATGCTGCAAATAAATGTCAAATCTATTTTTCCACCGTGCATGCTGTTAGCATGTTCTTGTGCTAAATGAAAGTTAGCTCCTTATTCTTTCATTTCCAACTTTGACTTTCCCCTCGTGTGGTTAGGAAAAATCATAGAAAAGCTGAACCTTCTTATAAGCCTCATAGTTCAAAACGTGGCCAAAAAGTAGCGGCTTATAGTCAGGAAAATATGGTATCTAACTAATTACTTAAAATTGTCCTTTTAGTGTGTAATTTAGATGATATGCATCTTAACGGGAACTTCAAATCCAAGCTTAAGGTGTTAACATTAAGGAGCGGCTTAGATGCTAATAATTTAACCATAACACGAAATTCTATATAAACATCTACAAAAATCTGTTTCATTCAACCAGTATTACTATAAGTTTGTCTTTGTGATCAAATTAAAAAAGTATTTAACAGAAACAGTTGAAGCAGGAAAAACCCAAGAAATTATGTAAAATCAGTACCCAGGAGTGTTTGGAGGGAGAATTAGAAAACAACCTTGCCCTGAGGTTTCAGACTGCCGCTTTATGAGCCACAGAAAGAAGTAACTCTACCTCTGGGATGAGCTGAAACAAGGCGTTGGAGTACAGCGTGCCAATGGCCAGGGCTATGAAGTAGAGCAGCAGTCGCTTGTAAAAGGTTTTCTTCATGAAGGGCACCACGCTGGCCCCGATCAGTGAACACAGAGAGATCAGTGTCACACACAGGATCCCATAACCCCACACTGATCGACGGAGCAGAAAGGAGAGGGAAGGAAAGACAAAGACAGGTGGTTAGTGCTCTGATTATCTGATGAGACTGATTACCGGGTTGAGAAGCAAAATAATTAGACAGCAACCAATGATCCCTGCAGGAGAGAGAATTGAACAAAGACTCTTTACACAGACAGGAGGCCTGGAAAAAAGTTTAAGAGAAGTAAGAATCTGCTTCAAGAGGAAATGATTCCTCTTTTTGTGAAGCAGACTTTAAAGTCCATTCATTTTCACAACAAAGGAAGTGATTATAGGGAAATTCCAAACAAACATGTTCCAAACCACTCAGGTGAGTTTGTGTGACTGCGATCGCCTCGGGAAAAACACTGCTCACACAAAGAAGATGAAAGTAGCAGCACTGAAAAGGCTTAATGTGTTTTATAGTCGTGGTAAAGAGAAAACGCTTCATCTTTCTGTTTATATTAGGAAAGAATAAAGTTCATCCAGTCTCAACTGGATTCTTAAATATATTTTTAAAAATCTAACAATGTGTTTAAGAAGAAAACAGCAGATCCCATCTTTCATTTTTAATAAAAAGACAAAGAACCGAGTAAATCCCATGATTCAATAATTTATGCTTGATTTAAAGCCAACCAAACCCATATCACTATCCCTCCACCACCAAGCTTAACAGTGGGTGGTGTTTGGGCTGATATGCTGTTTGAAGGACATCGTTCCAGATATTTTGAGATTTATTTGTATGAAACTCTACAATCATAAAAGATGGAGCTACAATCTTTAAAGAATACAGCTCCATCGACTGCAAAATAGTGAACTTTAAAATAGTTTGGAGATAAACTTAGAACCCTTATAAGGATAATGGGAAGCAAATCTCTACTTGCTTGTGTCTTTCTGCCTCGGCCCCACACCAGTAAACTGCCAGTGTTAGAGTTTTTATAGAGGACGTCACACATGCTGATGATAAGTCCATATTAGATAAACATCAGGCTGCTGCTTTCCTTTCTAAATCCAGACTGAAGTTACACATAAACTTTCTGTCTTCTTCCATAAACAGTAACTGTGGGATCTGCTGTGTTTATGGTTAGAGTCATGCCATTTTGTAATTCTGCTCAAAACTGGATCAATGTTAATGTAAACACATATATGATACAAAAAGCATTTCATTGCTAATCAAAGATAATGAAAGGTATCCTCAAGAAGCAAAAGCATGGAGAGGAAAAAAATAAATCTTTAAAGTACAAAACTAGACAAACTTGAAAACACGAGAGATTCTTAAGACACACTTTTTCTGCTTTTCTATCAGTGTCCTCAAAGGGAAAGGTGTAGAAGATGTGTGTATACAGGCAGGGAGCAAACCTCAGGAAGGAGCTGGAGGATGGCTGTAGAGAAGAGGGTGCCAATGGCAAGTGCGATGAAAAAGGTGAGCGAGTGTTTCATGCAATGCGTCTTCATCAGAGGTACGATGGCAACTCCGGTGAGGGAGCAGACACTTATCACAGTCACGCTCAAAAAAGAAAAACCCCACACTGGGTATGGAATAAAGAGGAGCGTTAAAACCATACACAATGAACTAAAAGGACATCTGCTTTAAAAAATACAATCCTGTAAAAAAAAAAAAAAAAAAACAAGATTTAAATATAACCTTAATATGTTTGAGAAGTTCCACTTTTACATTATTTGAAAAGTAAAAAAACTGAATCTGTGAAGAAAACTTTGAATGTTAAGAGTTGAATAAAACGACTGGAAAAGAAATAGAAAATCAAAAGTCTTAAAACATCAAAGAAACAATATGAGCAGTGTTAAAAAGTTTGAAAAATAAAATCCAAATAGCTTTTATATACTGCATAGAGGAAATCTTTACATATAATCGAATGCAATATAGTCAGCAAGTTGGGGAAACCAAAATAGTGAAGCTAAATATTCTTTTTTTCATCCGAGGCTGCCGCAAATGTTAAAGTTTATTAACTAAAATGGGAATGAGTTAGAGTTAGCAAATATTTTATTTCATTTTGTTTCTTCTTTCCTGGAGGACAAAAATGTTCAAAAATGTCACAAAAAGTACATCCTCATTCAGTTTTATAATTTCATTTTATACAGTTAGCAGAGGCTAAGTTTTGTCTGCAAATATTTTTGGTATATTACGTCATTTGCTTTGCAAATAGTGCAATAGGTCCAAACAGGCAACTGCTGTGAGAGCTGCTTCTAAATGATAATGGAAAAATAATAAAAGGTAAAACAAAAGCAAAAAAACCCTAATATATCATGTGTACACGACTGCTGTGAAGAAACTAGCATTTGGAATCTATATTTTAATATTTGCCCTTACGATTTGTGTAAAGAAATGCAAAAATCACAATCACAAATCACAATTCACTGCGCACGCTAAAAAATGTACAAACTGATCTATCAACACCGTGCTAAAAGGATTTGGTCTTTAAAACGTGCTAAATAGCGCCTCTTATCCATTTAGCACTTTTTCTGCAATGAATATGCAATATGGGGCGTTTACACGCAAAAGTGCGTCTTGTGGGAGGAGAACATGTAAATATATTAATTTAGCACTCGCAAAGTGATTTATTAAACCTGAAAGCAATTTTGCAAACGGTATCTGACTCTATATTTAACACGTTTCAAAAGAAGGTGCAAATGGTCTGTATGCGTAATTGCGCACACATGGCAGCGGTTATTGTCGCAAGAAGGAGACATCGAAATGAAGCAAGGAGACGCAGAGAACGCATTTTTTCACTCCGTGTGAATATTTTTGCAATGAAAGAGGAAGCGATCATCAAAACATATCGTTTATCCAGCATTGCCATTTTGGAGCTGTTGGGGGAACTCCGAATGGATTTGGAGCCAGCCACAAGGAGGACCCACGCAATACCAGATATCACAAAACTCCTTGCAACATTGCACTTTTTTGCATCTTGGTCATTCCAGCGTACGGTTGCAGCGAGAGCTGGGATCTCCCAATCTCGTTTTTTCAGAAGTGCTGTCCGAAGTGCTGTCCGACGGGGTCGGGGTTCTCCCCCTGCGCCTGCGGAGCAACGTGCCAATGCTGCGGGGATGCGTACGCGCAGTAATCTCATCCACAATCACTTCTTGTGAGCCATTTGGTATGTGCATTTTTCTACAGGCCAATACAAAGGTTGCTAAAGTTTTTTCTTTATATATATATATTTTTTTTTTTTTTTTTTTTTTTTTGGGGGGGTCACTGTAAGATTTAAATTTCTTAATGCACTAGTTTGTACAAACTACAAACTACTTTGCCGCAAACCACAAAACGTGCAAAACCATCATTTAAATAGGGCGTCTCCAACAGTTTTGCACCTGCCACCAGTTACGCAATCACTCTTGTTAAATCACCCGCAAACCATGGTGCAGCCCCTCGCGCAAAATTCCAGTTTTTGAGCGCAAATTACTGCACGCAAAATTGGATCTTGATAAATCCGGCCCCATAAAGAAAAAAAAAATTGTCAAATTCAGGATATGTTTAACTTAAGCAAGAACATTCATAAGTCTTTAAACTACAGTTCCAGATGGAATTAAAAAGTTTTGACGTTGTCTGCTGCATATATGAACCTCTGTAATGTCTCCCTCTGTGCTGCTGGGAAAACTCTACAGGCTCTGAAAAGGAGAACTGCTGAGGGGCCAAAATAAGCTTCTCATGGGGGCTGGGAGGTGAGCTGAGGGTGCGAGAGAGAGCGGCTAATGAGAAAAAACAAATCTGCTGTTGGAAAGACAGAAGCAAACTTCTGGGATCTGTTTCTCTCACCTATCAAATGATAAAAAAAGAAAAATGGTCAATTAAAGTACAAAACTTTCCTACCAGAAGCAGAAATTTTAATAAGATGACTTATAGAAACTGCATCATGTTTAAAAGCAGAAAGAAACTTAAATCATAAAAAAACATCAGCAGGTTCTGTGACCTTATTTCAACAACTAACTGTACCAGGCTGCAACAACAGCCTATAGGAGCCTCTATTTACAGTATGTCATAGAAAAAAGGTTTCCAGATCCTTCAAGGACATCCTGTTGGCTGCACAAACTCAGCAAAATGGTTTCAATTACAGACAATCAGCAGCTGATGAAAGCTGAGCTAAGCTTTGTGCTTTAGATCTATGGTACACAATGGAAGTGCTGGTGGAGCCTAACTGTCACTCTAAAACGTTATTGAGTTCTCACCCAGTGTGACAAATACTCTGAAAAATAATGCACCTTTCAGATAATGTCTAATTACAATGACAGTGTTAGGGAACAGCTTGAGGGAAAATAGGATGAAGCCTTAAACAAAAAGGACAATGTTCATTTTAAATACTTGACAGAAAAGCAATGTAATAGCTACAGTCATTCAGATTATTCAGCTTATTCTCACCTTCTGCATCTGTAGGTCTGGGGGAGGGGTCCGTGCCTAGCTCCTCCCCCTTTTTCACCTTGCAGGTGCCGGCATCCAGCTGCTGCAGCATGGTGGGACACAGCTTCTGGAGACCCTGCCCATCCAGCCGGGACTGCTCACTGATGCTGTAAATAGCCAGCGTGTCTGCAGGCAAACACTGGGATGGGAAACATTAAAAGCACATTAAAAAAGGGATGCTGAGGAAAGATTGGTCAACACCCTCCAGGAAATGTCTCACTTTTTCATCAAAAGAAACAGAGCAGAAAACGGGGACGAAAACCTGACTTACAGCCATTCTGAGGAAATCTCGCCCATAGCACTGCTTCACTTTAGCTCTGGGAGTTCTCTAATGCCTCGTAATGCACATGTATGGCCACCTGCTGGCCTTACTAATAGGTATAATTGAGGATTCTAGAAATTTCTGAGCTCTAGTCCACAGTTATACCACAATAGGGAAAATAATCTCCTCTATTACAAGCAGACAGCAGTATTTAAACCAGAAGCATGTTTAGTGTTCACAGCAGCTGCCAGAGAGGACTAGAGGATGATGATAAACTAAGCTTATCTTGAATGACTGCTACTGGGCTGTTGTCTGTGATCATGTGAGCTGCAGCCGTAGAGTTAGCCAGGAAGGCATGTGGCCATCAAAATGGAAGCAAATCAAAAATCTAAATCTATTTTTGTTGTATTGCATACTCTCTGCTGGTAAAGCAAATTTCAGGAAAAGGACATGCGAGAAAAAAAATCATCACCTGGAATGTTTAATGTAATGTTAAGTTTCAATCACTTGAGGCTTTCTCAGTATTAATCTCCGAAAAAGCAGATCAGTGTTTATGACACTAAGTACGGGAAATATGAAAAGTATGCTTGTGTTGTGGCACCAGTACCTAACTCTGCTCCTAGCCAAAGCCGGAGAACAATCTACTCCTCTGCTTTTTCTGCATTTGTGATGAAAGGATGAGGAAAAATGTGGTGCTAAATATAAAAGGAAAGCTTGAAAGTCCACGACCCATCAACCAGAGAGGGAGAGGTTGGACTGAGGAGGTTTGTAAATGTCAAACTGAACTGGGACTAAACAGTGAAGAGAGAAAACTCTAGAATTCTCAAACTCAAAAAGGTTTTTTAATAGTCCAAATATTATTGTTGCATGGACTTCACAGTAATATGGTGCTGTTATGTGGCTGCTATGTGAATTTTCACATGTCTGTTTTAACATGAGTCACATTTAAATTAAATAGTGAGTGTTTAGATTAAATGAATCTATTCTTGAACGGAACAACGACTCAATAAAACAAACCAGGTTATTGATTTCTGACTTTATCCTGACTTTTAATCTCAGAATTAAAAGTCAAAGTACTTAGCGTTGCCAAAGCCCAGGATTGTCGCTTCAATAAAATAGGAATATTACAAATAGTCATAATTATGTAAGAATAAAGCCTGTTTTATACTCAGAAACCAGGTTGTCTGCGTGTGTGTCCCAGTTAACGCAGATATGCGCCCCCCTTCCGCCGACACTCTGGTGCCCCTTCCCAAAACTGTAGGTGACCGCAGACAGGAGGCCTCTGATTGGTCGATTCTACATCCGCTCTACACTATCCGTATTTCCTGTTTGGTACCTTACCGGCTTGTTTTGTTTGTATGACTGCCATTGTGGAAAAGGACTCATGAAGATGGACCAGCTAGAAGAGCGAAGTGAATCTACTTCTAGATTGATTAGCTACTTTTCAGTCAAAGTGCGCATTGGTCCAGTCGCCATTGTTGTTGAATGACCCTGGTAACTGGAAGAAAAATGTCACCCACCACACCCACAATCCGAGCTAGTTCGTGATTGTCCCTCTTGAATTGTGGCATGGAATAACTTGGGCATAAATAAAAAATATAGGCGTCATACCTGAAACAAGCTAACTGTGACACAGGTTATACTGCGGGAGTATAACCAGCACCCTTAATTCTGAGAATAAAATCAGACCTCTGAAATTAAAGTCAGCAATCAATAGCCTTTGTCGATTTACAGAGTGGATGTTTTTTTTTTTGTGTTATTTTTTTTTTAAATGGCCCTAATCCTCCACCATAGGAAAAAATAAATAATGAAAAAAAAAAAAAAAATCAGACTATTTAACTTACCTAGGTTCTTCTTTTAAGTGTCGTCTTAATTATAATGACCCATAAATCTGACACCATAAAAAGTAAAGATCAAAAGTTTAGATAAATGGCATCAGTTTTGCCGACTATAGGGAACCCTTACTGAGTAGATATGCTGACAGCAGACCCAGAATAGTTTGTACCTTGGAGCTGTTTGCTGCGGGAGGTGTAGCTGTAGTTGTCTCTGTCTCATCTCTTTTCTCATCAGATTTCTCACTTTGACTCTGGCTAAGCAAAGCTAGAAGTGAGCGCAGTTGAGGCACTGTGATGGTGCTGTTGTCTCCGTAGCGGGCCAGCAGGTCCTGAAGAACTTGGGCAGGCGACTCCGCCTCTCCTTCCTCCTGACAAGTCACCTGGCTGACTGTGCAGAGGACCACAGCCACCGCCAGTATAAACACTGGCTGGGAGCAGAAGAAGGTGATCGTCATAGTGACCCTGCCATGAGGGGACCCGTTGGGCATGTCGTCTTTAAAGGATGGCGGGTGTTTTCTGTAGCAGGAAGAATCAATGTTTACAGATACCTTAGTCGACAAATGAATAATTATGGAAAACAAATGGCTTTATTGGGTGACATAATAAAAAAGCTAGAGAACTGTAGGAAGCATTCTAATCTTTTAGTCCTCTGCACAGGCATGAAGAGAATGTTATTATATGAAAATATATATATATATATATATATTTGCTAATTTAATATTAAAATACAACAATTTTAGGATACTTTAAAAACCAAAAGAGAAGTGACATCACATTTTCTGTTTAAGTACACTTAATTTACCTGCTGAACAATGTTTTCCATTAGATTAACATACTTCTGAAAAACATAAACCTAGTCAGCACATATTTGGATATCGAAATATATAGGAGGGCATTCATCTTTTTTTCCATTTAGATCCTGACATAATGCTAACCACACGTTAAATACAGGTCCGGGATTTTTAACCATTTCCAAACAGTCAATTGATTCATTTTAGAGTTTCCTTGAGGAGTAAAGCTGGACTAAACAAACGAAAGCTTTCATGTTTCACCTCAGGGAAAAAGCTCACCTTTTTCTTTGGACTCCCAAATGGTAGCTGCTGCGTAAACTTCTCGATTCAGTCCGTCTGCAGCGAGGCTCTGACCACGCAGAGCGACAGGGAATAGATGCAGTCTTCAGGACAGAGTGAACTGTAAATAAAAAATAGATAAAGAATGAGGTTATGGGTTGTTGATGAAAGAAAAATAAACTTTCATGATTTATCTACAGGGCAAGTTTCTGGGTTTACATTAAACCTACTTGATTTCTTTTCCAGCCAAACTTTCAAGACAAAGTGAAACATTAAGCCACTCCTGATCCCTTCTTTTCCAAAATTTTACATTCCTTGCTGATCTGTACCCAACAATTTGAAGGGAAGGTCACTTTGTGTTATGGTAGAGAAAGCCACAAAAATGCACTGTAGTTACAAGAACGAGAAAATTTATACTGCTAGCTAAAACTGTCAAATTTTTTGTAACAGAGGGCAATAACCAAATGTTCTAAGCATAAAACACCAAAGGGGGGGCGGGAATGGCAACCTTTCTTTAAGCAAGGAATTATCTGTTATCTATAATCATGAACAAGTGTACCTTATTTGGAAAATATACAAAATAATTGTTGTATAGCAAATAGAAAGTAGGAAGTGACCTCTAAGTATGAAAAGTCTGGAAAGGTAAGCCATAAGCTCCAAGAAGGTAAACCTACAAGTTGAAGAATTTACTCCTCACAGAAACAACCCTACAAGTCAAAGTATGTACCTGGTAAGTTCTGGAAAGTACCTTGAAAGTATTGGGGAAGTAATCTACAAGATACAGATAGTATCATACTTTAGGGCAACATCAAAGTTTTTTTAAGTCAAGTAGTGAAAGTAACCTCTTCATCCTGTAAGTTCTTGTGGTGTGTTCAAATAAAGTCAACAGTAAGTTGCAGAAACTGCAGAATGGCCTGCACTATAGATTAGTACCTTAGCTGCTCTGTAGCCTTATCTCCATGTTGTCAAATCGAGGAAATTAGGTATACTAATATTACAGTACAAAGAAGGGCCCTTTTAGTTGCAAATTCTTTAGACTTGAGGTTGGATAAAAAGAGGCACACCTCCAAATTGAGCATACTCTCAGATAGCTGGTTATTGAGAGATTGATGGGATTTAGTGAAAGTATGCTTTTATTAGTGAGTAAAAGGATCAGGAGGAAGTAGCAATGTTTAGACAGAAGAGTCAAAGGTGTTCATAATATTTTATAAGTTGAGTGATTTTAGTTTGTTTAGCTGTGGTGCTTAGCAACAAGAATTTCTACACAGGATAAGATGACGACCACCTGGTGCTTTCTATGCCAGATGCAGACATCTAGAACAAAATTGCGGCTGTTGTTAGGTATCCTAGGCTTAGGTTCATATGTTTCTTATTTAAATATAAAAGTTGTGATGTGTCTTGGACCTAGATTCCTTTAGACATAAACACCTTTGTGATATTATGCTGTGATGAGTGGATTGAGGAAGCAGTAAATTCAATGATGTTCTTTGCTTCAAAAGATCTCGAGGCAGAGAAAAAAAAACTGAACTTGGCAGAAGTGAAAGTCGTCAATCCACATGATAGCACAATCAGAGCTACTTGCTCTAAAGACCTTCTGCTGGTGCAGATAGAGCAGCTCACAGATACTGAGAGCCTGTAGGCTACTCTCTGACGTCTTTAAGATAATGGATGTTATATTTGGCAGATACGTTAAACTAATCGCAAATATCATAACTTATTGTTTAGTATTGTAAGGATTTCATGTTTTGACATCCCCAAAAACTAGAAGTAATTTTGGAGGTGGTGACCCTTTAACTTTTTTTTCAAAGTTGAAAGAAAAAAATCCATGTATATTCTTTTTTTTTTTTATACAAAATGTGATTGAAGCAGTTTTATTATGACCTATAATAAAACTATAAAACGGGTGTCCTGGAGCAGCTCATTCATTATTTGGTTTTAGTTTTTAATTCTCATTTGAAACCTGTACAGTAATAAACTTAGAATCTATTATGCCTCACCGTTACTTCAAACTGGGGGTGTAAATAATAATCGTTTTGTATCGATGCATCGATCCAACAGCCGATGATCTGATGCATCAACACGTTCGCAAGAGTATTGATTCATGGTTTGTTTTTTTTCCCCTCCGGCCTATTTTTATCCATTTGCCCCAGGACGTAATTCTGACTCCCGTGCTGCAGTGGCGCTAAACCTATTTTGCCCAACTACCTCGCTTCCTTTAGCCACTACCCTCTTTCAGTTTGCACACATACTCACGTAAACAGCAGACATGGCAGGAATAGCGGAGGTGAAAGAAGACGTAGGCAAGACAGACGTGGCGCAGGAAAATTCTTGAGTATCGAAAATAATCAAATTGTTGGGTCCGGAAATTTATACCGAATCGAATCGCCATGATGGGTGTGATTTACACTCCTACTTTAAACCAGTCTGGTATAAAAGCAAAATAAGCTCCTATGGCATAGTCTCAGTCAGCCTTATCATGAGTAAAAGTTGCTTAGAGTGCAGACAGAGGACATAGGACTTTGTGGACTGTTGCAAGCAGAACCATCTCCTGATCAATGTGGGGGGAAATTAGAAGTGGGTGGTGGATTTCTGCAGGTGCAGACCCACCATACTGAACCACTGAACATGCATTAAACTGAATACACACTCGACTGAGATAAGAACCTAGGTGTTCAACTTAACAGTAGATTGCACTGGAGTAACAACAATAAGTGTCAGAGTACTGTGTTTTTTCACAACCGTTGCTTTCTTGGTCACCCTTTGGAAGCCAAGAGCGGTCATACTTTTTTTTTCTTCCTTTGCCTTCTCGGGATGACATAACTATCTCGTTATCACGGGAAAACAGTTACTGATTTCCCGAGATAAGGAGATGATTAACCTGTATGAGTAATGAATGAGGCTGGTAAACAGCCCTGGATTCCCAGTCCATCCATGCCTGCAGTGCCTGTAGTTGTGCAGTCATGGTTCCGCGTGTGTGCAAATAATCAGTTTTATACTTTCCTTTTTCTTTTCACTCCTTGTCAGGTCGTGGTGGATGATTGGATTGTATGGAATATAGTAGAAACAAATCAGATTTTTTTAAAATGAAATTCTTTAATCTAGACTCATTTTGGGTGTTAATGCATCTTATACCTGTTAAAGTCGTAACAACGGGGCTGTTCAGAAAACACCCAGCACTAAGAAACCGGAGGCATAGGTCTAATTAATTATGAATCAGAAGTGGAAGCAACTAATCAAACCAACAATGTCGTCCCGTTACCTAAAAGTTAAACACGGCATCATTTTCAGAATTACACATAGGCTACCATGACTTATACTTATAAATTCTCTCCCGCTGTTGTGGTATTGAAGGATGTAATCAGTTTTAACATACACCAATCATCTTGTTATCAGGAGAAAATGGCTTTCGTTATCTTTAGATAATGAAAAAATGTACTTGTTTTCTCGAGAAAACCACCATAAAAAAGTATCAGAGGTACACAACGGCTCTCAGCTTTAACAAACTTCAAAAAGCCTTTTTTCATCCATCCACCCATTATACCCAAAGCACATGCGTGTGGTTGATTTTGTGAGAACAACATGGAAATCCCTGCAGCATTTAAATGTGTGAGTTTTCCTTCCAATTAAGCCTTGCTTGCAGTGTGTTCGGTCAACAGAATTAAAGACTGTCGGCATTGATTCGTCCTCTCCTCTGATTCTAACTGTAAGCCGTCAACAAAAATCAATATGCTTCTGTTGATCAAACAGGGGCTTAGTGTAAGAAGAGGGGATGAGGCGGAAAACACACAAAAAAAAGAAAAAAGGGTCATAAGCCTCTATCTTTCAGTTTTTATTTCTTAGACTCAACGTTTTTTCCTTTTTCATAATCAAGAAGTTTCTTTCTAATCATAGGACCATTGGTCTCCTTACTGCCAGCTCTCGTTCACAAGAACAGGAAGACCGAGGGTGGAGAATTATGCTAGAACAATTGGTCTATCTAAAGACGTCTTGCTGCAAACAGGACATTAGGTAAGAAATGCATATTTTTTTTGGCAGTAAACAAGAGATTATAGAATCGCTATTAATGCTCAAAATAAAATGCCAAACAATTAAAGGAAACTTATGGAGATGGCGAAACCGTGAAGAGAAATGGTCATAATCCTGTTTCCTACTTCATCAGAGCTAATGAAGCTCTCTTCAACTTGGCTGAACAGATGATCTTAAAATCATCTTCAGTATCCATCAATGCTGCAAGCAACAACCCACCTGAACACTCAAGTTTCTCTATGGACGGACAACCCCCTAAAACTACACAGAATTAATTGAAATTATATTTATTTAAACATATAAAGTGAATCCATTACATTCATCTTTAAATAAATACATTATAAATGAAATGAAATTATTTTATCAATAATAATTAAAGAGGCATTTTTAAACACTTAAAGTCGTAGGGAAGCGGCTGTTCCAACGACTGCAGTTCAGAATTCTCCCGAGTGGTGCACGACCTAACACGAGGGAATAAAGTGAATGTGATTGGTCGATTATCAAGAAGGCGGGATTGTTGTAGCGGAAGGTTTGCAAGCAAGTTTGGTTGCTGCCGGTGTCTCAGAAGCATCTTGCTAACCAATTAGCAACTTAGTGTTAGTAGGTTCCAAATGGGAAATTACATTGGGACCAAGTAGCACTTAGCAACAACAGTCAAGGAACGCTATGGACAGCGGAAACATGCAAGAGGAGGAGAGTTTTGTGTTGGAGGTCGTGGATGAGTCTCCTCCATCATACATTTTTTATTTAGAGGAGGAAAGTGGGGACGTAGTTGTTGTGGAAGAGGACGCCAGGGCGGCAGAAGCTTTGTTTGATGTGGAAGGCTTACAGCCGTACATGTTTGAGCCCTTGCCTCACAACGTTATGTTAGCTCTACGCCTGCTGAAGACACAGGCATCCATCCCTGTGAACACTGGGACGGAACTCAATGGTAAAGTGAATGATTCTTATTTCAACCATTGCGTATCTTAGCTGCGACATATGAATCAAGATGCTATGAACGAAAACATTTGGTTGACAGATGACCGTTGTTATATGATTGGAAGAATTTAGGTGTTCAGGCTGACGTATAACTAACTGGCCTGCATGAAATAACAGGGGGAAAAACACAGATTTTAAGACAGGATCTTTTTTAAATAGAAATTTCTAACTTTTGGGAGAATGTAGTCTGATAAAGAGTACATTTATATACATGTTTAAGCAAGAATGATTTGAAGTTTAAATATGACTTTCCTATGACTTTAATAGGACATTTAATCATGCATCCTACAGTTTAATGGTATATTTAATATTTTATTCATGTATTAAATAAATGCAAACATATTCCATATGCTTATTACATGCTACAGTTTTTTGCTTTTGTTTTATTTCATTCCCACTTATTTCTTTCATGACTTGTTTTGCCCTCAATATACCTCAGGGATCGCATTACCGTGGTAGTGGGAAACTATGCTGTTAACCCCCCCCCCAAAATCGGTATTTCCCAACCTTAACCTTAAGAACCTTTGATCTAGGGTAGAAAAAAAATTATTGCCAAAAGATGAAATGTCTTCAGTTTTATTCAACTTTACATCAACTTTTATTCAGAATTGTATTGAGCCACTCACCAATATTATTAGTATGAAAGTTGGTGCACGGTGTCATAACCCACATAAACTTGGAACCTACTTTTCTGAAAATAACATTATAAATTAAAAACGGTAGTCCAAAATAGAAGACAATTAAAAAGGTAGTCCAGGTAGATGACTATGAACATTAATGTAGTTTTAAACTGTGTTACCTGAACTTAGAAACAGTGCCTTGTAGAGATGAACTGGCCGATTGCTTCTTAGGTCACATATTTGACATATATTCCACATGTACGACATCTAAAGGTTCTGCACCTGAAGTTCTAAAAACGTTTCTTTAAGAATTATGGTAGCTTCAAGGCCTAAATTCATATCTGTGTTTCCGTCAAATTAAGACAGCTGCTGTTCCTAAGTACTTTAATAACAATTTTTTGCTCTTGAGATATGCTGATGAAGATTCTCAGTCATCCAGGTCATAGTCATTCCGTAAAAGTTTAAAAAAAACAATCCACTGGACTTGGTTTCAAAGGTTTGAAGACGTTTCGCTTCCCCTTCAGGAGGAAAGCTTCCTGGAGGGGAAGCGAAACATCTTCAAAACTTGGAAACCAAGTCCAGTGGATTGTTTTTTTTTACTTTTATGGAATGACTCTTGAGATATAGTTCTCTCAGTTTTCAGCTTCTGAACAATAACAAAAAATATGGAGCCATTATAAGAAAGATGAGATTCATATGGGTACTAATAACAGGAAAAAAAATTATCTTTAGACACTTGCTGGATTTCTAACTTCTTCAAATCTTTCTCCATCCTAGAAAGTCATTTGACAACCTCGTTGCATTGCAGCTAATTTGTGTAATAAAAGAAATATTCAGATCCAGTGTAGCTGTGCATCCAGAAGAGCCATCAAACTAGATTTGCTGTCATCACCGTCATCAGCAAGAAATGAGAAACGCTTTATCAGTGACTAAACGAGAGGTGCAACTAACAATTAATAGCCCATTGCTCATACATACCACAACGTGTAAATACAGCCCTGAAAAAGTTTCGGCTGCTAACATCAGCCTGCTGCCGGAGAAGAAAAACAACCTGAAATGGGTCACAGCTTCACCAGGTCTGTGAGTTCAGACAGGAAATAAAGAAGAATATGATGTTGACCTGTTTAATCATCTTTTTTTGCGATTTTTTGCGATAAAATGCAACTTTGAAATGCTGACGCACTTTTTAAAATGAAATAAATATTGTGGAAAAACCTTTTAGTTTGCTGTAAAAGCATAAAAGGTGACGTCTGAGTGCTGCTAACAAAGGCACTGCTACTTAACATCATTCAGAAGTTACAGTAAATGAACAAATTGAGGAAAGCTCGCACAGGAAATGCCTTTACTTATTTAACTAAAAGTATCCAAGTTTTCATCTTCTACGTTAGCTTAAGATTTCCACTGTAAGTAGAGAATATTTCAATAGGCGGATTAAAAATGTTTGCATTATAACCTAATGCTGAAAAGCCATTTAATTGTTAGTCAATACAAGGGTAGAACGACTGTTCCAACACTCCTCCCCCAAAAACACACACGAATAAACACATCCTAGTCATTTTACCTTTCAGTTAAATGGGAGTATTGATTTTTTTATGAAATATAGTTGTTTTTCTTCCAACTTGGAGGAAAAAAACTTGTCTGGGTGCTACTCATTTCATGATGCTGATGAATCCCACCAATTCTAAAGGCTGTACAAAGTTAGAGTCTTTCAAGACTGAATCACGGATCATTAATGACTTGGACATAAGCTAAAAGGATCGGTTGCAGCCTTTGAGCAGATTAGCAGCTGAAGGAGGTTCTCCGTTTCCTTTATATCGCCCTCCCTGGATTGGAGAAAGTGTCAGTTTGTTTATAATGCGGTTAAGGTAGCTGCTTCCTGGAGAGAAACGTCTTATATAGATATTCTCCAACTGCTCGTTTTTAATCGAAATTGCGATTATTTTTCAACAAAATGCAATTTTATCTCGATTTTTCTTTGCACTAACCCCAAGCTTGTAGAAGTTTCATCGCAGGCTTTCAGATTTTGAAATCTTGCTTGTAAAGAAGCTATTCTTGCAAGATTTTAGTGTAACATTAGTGTGAAAAAGTGCTTACTTCTACTTGCATGCATGGATCTGCATGGTAACTGCAACTCTCTCAGACTTTCTGTGAGTCAGTAAACCTTTTCAAGTGTTTTACTGCTACCTAAAGAGCTAGAGTGAGGTATCTTGCTAAGTGTAATGGGACTATGATTGAGCGCCTCTGCGATTTGAAAATTGCATTTTAGTAAATTGCAATTTTATTGAAAACGCAATTAATCGTCCAGCCCTAATTCTGATGAAGGAATAGCATTATAACACAGTTAAAAGCCCACTCTGTAATGATACTGTCTCTTTCAAGAAATAATATGACACTAAAACAGAGAATAATTAAAACTGAATATTGGATCAAAATGTCTGCAACAGAAGATTAGAAAAAATGTTTGTTGTCTTCTGATTGTTTCAAACTAACAAAATGCTGCCTTACAAAAATTTAAAATGTCAGACATTTCTGAATGTTTGCAGCTTAAGGAAATCATTTTAGTAATCTGCACCTCTGCTACATTGGCTTCTATCTTCATTGTATTTAGCATCATAAAGGGATTTTTAAAGTGTGTCTGTAGTCAAAATATTGTTTTGAGCATTTTAGCTTAAATGTCCTTCATTGTCCCATTATTAGGTGTCCTCTAAAGATGAAAAAAAATACTAAAAAGAAAAGCAGACAACCTTGCAACATGTCTAGCACAAATATAGAGCAGGTCTACCTCTGTTTAATCTGTTTTATCAGGGTTTGTGACAAATGTTTAAGCCTTCATTCAGACAAAGAATCAATTGATTAGAGCAGATTCACACAGCTTTACTTTAAGATAGTTGCACACCAATCGTTACTTGAAACTAATTGCTAAGTACTTAATTTAAATTTTGATTTATCTTTATTTTTGTTAATCAACTTACTTTTTAGGTCTGGCTACTTACAATGTAGGAACCCTTGATTTTTATTTAATTTATTCTTACACATATGACATGTAATTGCTCCTCCAAGACAAAAATAAATATACATAATTTAACAATTAGCTCTTTTTTCTCAATGGACCCTGAAAGCTGATGTTTCTCCCATTTTCATTAAAGACATGTAAAGCTGCAAACTCACACTTTTTGTGTATCTAAATAAATTTGTATCTCAAATTTATTTTCATATCTGAACATCCGAATTGGTTGGAAAATTTAAAATCATAGATTTTTTTTTTAGCAACTTTTTATAGATGTAAAAAAATGAAGCATGATCCAAACTTACATGTCAAATAAATGTGCTTCTTATATTGACAAAAAATGCCTTAAATGTGATTATTTTCTCATAATCAAGCAGTATTAGACAGTCCGACTCTAATACATTAACCAATGAATTTTCAACCTGATCAATAAAGGCATTAAAGCTTAAACTTAAAGTAACGGCGGGGGCTAAGCCATCTTTTTTTATGCTCAAAATCTTTTTTTAACTAAACAAACTTTGCAGATAAATGTTTCTCTGTCATATAATTCTTATAGAAAGAAAAGTCCGAATCTTAGATGTCAAAGAAAGCCAAAGGAAGCCGGTCTGTTGCATCCATAATAATATTCCTTATCATCTCACTATACCTTTAAAGCATGGAAACAGGAAAGTCAGCACCTCCTCATTAGCTCCCTCATACCCCGTGGAAGTCTTCTCCAGCAAACCGATCACCACTTATCCTCTGAAGGCTTCACATTCAGCTTTATATGCAGCTAGGGGGGACACCAGTCTGAGCTACAAACTGATTCATCAACCTAAACCTGAAACCTATCATTATTGTTCCCTCATTTCTCAGCCTATCCCACCTGCAAAGCCTGTCATTAGCTGAGAGAGAGATGGTTGTGGGCATGATGTCGCTTCACCGAGCTCATTGTTGACGTCCTCCACTCATCCTGGGCAAACAACTAACTCCTGTCCAACTTAAAATTAATGGTATAAAGGAAGGACTCTTTACTTTTACCTCAAGCCCAGCTCTGATATCAGCACCCCAGGTACTGGAAGCCACAGAATAAGCACTAACATGTACCCCTGCACCTTAACCAAATCTTTAGCTACTTTAATACAGCCAAGCAGTAATGTATGGCTTTAAAGAGGCTATGTCAGGTGTTTAACAGGATGCTTTAAGAGGAAAGCAACATGTATGAGCTTCAAAATCATGAAAGTCAAAGTAAGACATTAAAATACTAACTTAACAGTTCAGAAAAAATCTGAAGAACATCTATCATGATTAATAATACGGCTGCAACTAATGATTATTTAGCAAATCGATTTATCTGTCGATTATTTTTTCGATTCACCTATTAATAATCGGATAGCCAAAGATTCCTTAAAGGAGAGTTTTTTTTTTGCTAAATTAAACCAGAGGAAACTAAAAGGTTTCCACGTGAGGAGTTCTGGAAAGAGCATATTGACAGACAAAAATGATTTTAATCTTAAATGCAAAATGTTTACATATTTCATTCTGAGCCCAATGTGGGTCGCTTTATCAGCTTAAAAGTAAATTTACAGTCTTTATATTCCAGATTATTATTAAATCTGGAATATAAATTATTTAACGGGTTGATGATTTTTTCAATAATCAATTAATCATGAGTAGGGCTGGGTAAAAAAATCTATTTAATCGATTTTGAACGAATTCCTTTACATTTTTCAAAATCGATGTCTAGGGAATGAGATTGATTCATTTTATAGTGACGCGCATGATGTTCACAAACAAATGAGCAGGAAAGATGCACTCAAGATTACTTCAAGCCAGACAGCTGCAAATATAGCCAATAGATTGACTGAAGACATTAACAAATGGGGGGCTGACCAGAAAACACCCTGTAGTTGTTACAGACAATGCTGCAAATATGGTTTGAGAAGTGAAGATAATGCAGCTCATGCATGTCTGCTGTGTCACGTCTGCTTGCTCGAGTGAGGCTTCACTTTTTCATTTTTCACAAACAAGTTTGCACTTTTGAGACAGTTTTGTTCACATCTCATGTTTAAACTGTCTGATTTACAAGTTTGCACTTTGTGTTTAATGTGACAGGAAAAAATAAAATACATGAGTATTTGGAACCACAGTTGAACCACTTTCATTATTGTTAAAACAGATCGAATCGAAATTAATCGATTTAGAACCGTATGAATCAAAATCGAATCGATTCAGGACTTTGGCGAAAATACCCAGCCCTAATCATGAGTAATTGTTTAATTCCTAATTAATATTAAAACTATCAATTCAAACTGGGTTTGCTAGGATTATGGTCCATGTTTACAAGTGTGAAGAAACCCAATAAGAGATGTACATGAACCACCAAGATGATTTGACCCTCATTCTCAGGACAGAAACATAAAAATAAGATTATCTATTTATTTTCCTATTATCAGAAACCCATTATTTATACTTGCTTAGCCTTGCACAGCCTGACACACAGAAACAACACCGAGCAAGCAACCATGAACACACACACCTTAGGGCACTTTAGAGGAGAGGACCAGCTAAGGCAACAGTCCGTGGGAGGAAGCCTGAGCACCTGGTGAGACCAAACACATGCAGACAAAGAACCTGCCAAAGGCTGGAATTTGAACCCAGCACCACTGAGTCGCACCTTAATCTTATTGCTTAGGAATCATTTTAATTTGCTATATTTCAAAAGTTTTACCTGTTTATTCAATTTATTAGCTATAAATACATACATAAAAAATATTATTTTTCATATTTTTATTAGTAATTAAAAAAATACCTCATTTTTATATCGGCATGTCAGTCGTGATTATCTAAATAAAGTTTTGAAAAACAAAAGTATAGTTTAGCTCTTTCTTTTAACAATCTATTTCAGTTTTCTATTAAGGTAGCTGACATCATCATATCATCATCATCATCATCTACATGCCACGCAGCACTGACTCATTTCCACAGCCTGACAGCACTGAGAGAACAATGTTGTTTTGCCCAAGTTTATAATCCTACAGAGTGCCAGGAGCGTATAAGAACTCTGGGCTCCATCACTCATTGTCAACTTGACAGAAGACGTCGAACTCTCCCTCCTAACTACATTGGCCCTGCAGGGGACTTTCTTTACCTTTTCTCTAAACATTCCACCTTAGGCCTCATTCTATACCAAGCCATCAGCAAAATATTTCACAGAACACAACCCGGATGAAGGTGACAGCACTAGAGTGTTTTGTGAACTGGTGGCAGTACAACCACTTCCTTTTATTAGTAAGTGGTTGAACAGGAAATACTGCTGATGGATTATATTAGGTACACACTCACATGCACAACACTGAGCCTGGATCTGCTGGAGGTTTCTTCTTGTTAAAAGGGATTTTTTACTCTCCACTGTTGCTACAAGCATGCTTAGTGTAAGGGATTGAAATCGAGTCAATGAGTCGATGCAATCAACTGGTTTTCCTTAGATAGAAAACTTTAATTCAGTTTAACTGTATGATCTGGTGAACTGTAAAGTGCCTTGAGATGACATGTGTTGTGAATTTGCGCTATATAAATAAACTGAACTGAATTGAACACAAGTGGCAGACTTTGAAGAGGGGAGTCAAAAGACAACATGGTTGTTCAAGTGACACCAATGTCATCTAAGGTCAGGGTCACAGCAGGGTATCTGCAAAAGGAGGCCCAGGTCTTGGGTGCAGAAAAGCATCACTGAAGCCTTTTTTGCTCATTTTATTTTCCCAAACAAAGAGGTATCACCATATCTTATTCCTTTAGCCAAATATGTTACCGGCATGCAGAGTTTGAATGCATTTCATCTCAAAGTTAGTAATGTTATTCTTTACATGTGGATGTTATTCTTTACTATTTAGATTCACAGGAAAGTGATTTAGATTGTTTTGTTTTCTTTTATTCCCCAAATGCATTACTTTCTTGTTGCTTTTTTCAATTTCTAATTTAATGTCTTCTCTTAATAACGTGGCATTCTATTTTGACTGTTTTTGTATAAACCTTTCCACCATCTGATCTTTTTTTTCTGTAACATTTTTTTCTTTAACACAGACCATTTGAACTTATAGCAAAAAATAAAGCGAATGTCAGTCATTCTTAAGAGAAAATAAGTGGATTGTTATTCTCCTCTGTTTAACATTTCTGTTTTTGTTTCTATATTTTTCACCTAATGCTTTAATGAAGTGACTGGAAGATATGTGAGGGACATTTTAAATGTGAGCAGGCACAAACTTTTAGAGTAACTGCCTTCCTTCATCATCACAGCAAAATAATGAGAATAGCATCAACAGAACTAACGATGCCCGTTAGGCTAACTCCTTTACTTAACCAACAATCCTGTATTTCTTCGTAACGTAATTATTGTATTCTTCTCTGGTTAGCATGTAATTAAAACGTAATTAACTAGTAATAAGCTCGGGTCAGGACCACTAGCTCCGGTTCTTCTTCATTAGCTCCGGTGATTGTTAGCTTACCCTGTGATGGTGTCACAGAACAGGCTTTGACGTCAACTCCACTCTACCGCAGCGTCCCTCCGGCTCTGACAGGCCAAACATCCACAGTTACGTTAGAAAAAAAAAGCCTCGTTCGCTTCCATTCACTAACAGCCTGACGCTGCTGCTTTCCGTCTCTATCTCCCTCCCTCTGACTGCTGACCTTTGTTTCAAACAGACCAAACAGCAGCTACTGGAGGATGTGTGCTGCTCGGTTCAGCTTCTGTGGTGACGTCGATTGTTCTCTGCCGGTGGAATTGAAAGCTGGTTATGTCGCCTCCAAGCGGTTGAAAAGAAGCACTACAAAAACAATCAGGGTCAGAAAATCCTGCTAGACTTAGACAGATTTATTTTATCATTTTGTACACACAAGTGTAAACAAAAACATATATTGTTAACCTCTCTAGACATTTTTCATTTTTTAAAGTGCAGCCTAGTATGGAGGACGAACTCTGCCATATCTAAAATAAATACAGAAATGAATAAATGCTCAATAGATAAATAAGCATTCAATTAATTGCCCCCCAAAATACAATAAACAAATAAATGTAGGTAGAAATTAAATTATACAGTGAGACATAAATGTATATATCTCTTTTAGTTAGCTTCTTTATTTATTCTCCTTTGTAATAATTACCTTATTTATTTATTGTCTGTTACAATCTTCAACTTATTTATTACTTATTTTTTAAGTATTTATTTATGTGCATGATGTAATATTTTTGTCTGTTTAATTCTTCCTATGTTTTTTTTACCCTCTTTATTTCTTCAACACTATTTATTTCTGCCTGTCGTTTTTACATTTCTGTATGCTTGTCTGCCTCATTATGTAAATGAGGGGGCTTGTGTCTTAGAGAGAAATAAAGAAACTAATCAAAAGAGATATATTCAATTCAATTCAGTTTATTTATACAGGGCCAATTTACAACACATGTCATCTCAAAGCACTTTACCGTTCACCAGATCATCCAATCAAATTGATTCAAAGGTTTCTATCTAAGGAAGACCAGTTGATTGCATCGACTCAATGGCTGGAATGCAATCCCTCACATTAAGCATGCTTGTAGTGACAGTGGAGAGGAAAAGCTCCCTTTTAACAGGAAGAAAATTCCAGCAAAACCAGGCTCAGTGTGAGCGGCCATCTGCTGAGGCTGGGGTTCAAGGAGACAGAAGCAGAGATACAAAAAGCAGCTGTAAAAGGCAGCCCTGTGCATACATTTATGTTTTACTGTATAATCTATTTTCTTTTTTTTTTATTGTATTTTTGGGGGTAATTCATTGAATGCTTATTTATCTATTAAGCATTTATTTATTTTTGTATTTATTTTTAGATATGGCAGAGTTGGTCCTCCATAGACTTGAAAACAGTAAAAAATACATAAAAACAGTGATATGAACATTTGACTGTATATTTACAGTTCTAACATTACATTTTTTTTTTATAATAAAATATGATAAATATAATAAAATACAATAAAATAACCCATTTTACATAACATTCAGCAGTCTAATGGCAGAAAAGATGCTAAAATTGTTCTTCTTTGCATTATTTTTTCGCATTTTGAATACTATATTGAATTTATACTTCGTTACTTGACACCTCTAAAAACTGGTAGTTGGTTCCACAGGAGAGGAGCCTGATAACTGAAAGATCTGCCTCCCATTCTACTTTTAGAAATTCTAGGAACCACTAGTAAACCTGCAGATTGAGAGCGAAGTGCTCTTTTAGGGACATAAGGAACAATCAGATCTCTGATATAAGATGAAGCTTGGCCATTTAAGGCTTTATATGTGAGAAGGAGGATTTTAAATTCTATTCTGGATTTAACAGGAAGCCAATGAAGAGAAGCCAGGATAGGAGAGATATGATCTTCATTTTAATTTTCATCAGAACTCTGACTGCAGCATTTTAGATCAGATGAAGGCTTTTAACTACAGTTTGTGGACTTCCTGATTGTAAAGAATTACAATAATCCAGCCTTGAAGTAACAAATGTATAGACTAGTTTCTCAGCCCTGAACAGGATATTTCTAATTTGAAAACCTCGAGAACCCTAGAATCACTGTTCAAAAAAGTAAAAAAATATACAATACAAAAATTCTTCACTTCTGTCATTGTTTGATTCTCCAAAAATACTGTATTTTCATAATTGAAAATGTATCATATGGAGTGTAGTTAATGTTCCAATGTATTGTATTCTATTGTCTATCCATTGTTTTTTTCTTTTTACAATTGATTGATTGATTATTGTAGCGTCTGATTGTTTGGTGTTTTCTTGTTTTTTTTTTGTTTTTTTTATTGATTTGCCAGGGACTACTGATGTTAAGTAGTCTTCAGGCTAATTCTGCCAATTTACACATAGATGTTCATGAATATTCGCTGTCTTTTTTATATAAATAAATAAAAATTATAAGTTTGATTATTTTATGTTGCAAAAAGTGTTTCAATCATTTCCACAGAGGAGTCTAAAATGCACTAGAACCTAGGAAGGTAGAAGCATTTGAGAATTATTGGTGAAAAGGTCAACTCTGCGGATTTCTTCGTATTTCATGATGAGGACAACATGCCACCTGTGCAATAAACTGAGCTATATCTGCATGTTTTGGTCTGTCATTGTATACAGTCCCTGTCAAGATGTTGCATATAGATTAGGCCCAAATGCAGAACACACTCGGGAGTCAGGAGAAAAGTTTAAAAGTTTATTTACAAAAGATGAACAATAATCAGGACATCTGGGAAGTGGATACAGAATGCTCATTAGTGATTTGGGCTGTGGTTGAAGAGAATGTTTGCTTTAATAAAGATAAGTCATATAAGTCTTGAAGATGCAGTCCACTTCGGAGGGGTTCCGATCAGGGCAGGGGTTCCGTGCACAACAGAGCTGGTTGTACGATCTAGTACGCTGAGCGCATGGTGGAGGGTGAGCAGGGCACGATTACAGAAGTTTAGATCCAAACACAGACCATTTATGCTTGGAAGCAGAGTTTTTCCAGATAAAAAATAAATAAATAAAATAATAAAAAGGGAATCTGGAAATCCAATCTAAAAGTAAATTGGAAATTGGCACTAACCAGAAAAAGGCTGTAAACACTGTTTCAAGCTGCGTTCCTCGTAATATCCAGATCCTTTAGAATTCTTTGGCACTTTTGAAAGTGGGATCCTTGTTAACATTTTTTCCTTTGAGATTTCACAAAAAATAAAATGATAATAATAATTCTCAGAAGAAGTGGGCTGAACCAGAAAAACTTATTTGGGGTTATCACTCCCTTCCACTGATGGTTATATGTTTGCTAATTCAAAATGCTGCCACATAATTAGTTATATGAAGATCTATCTATGAACACAATCACATAATGTTAGTTTTTTGTGTTTTGCATTAGAAATTTTGTTTGTTTATTTATTGTTCTTTCCCCCATTTACGAATATTTAATTTCTTTCTTGGTTTGGCACTGTCACACTTGAATTTCACTACAACAAAATATATTTCTATTTTATTTCATTTTATCAGTATTTGCATTGTGAAAAGTTAGTTTTTTTTTACCTTTTTTTTTTACACCACTGACCCTCCTCTATAAGTCAAACCAACCCTACCTCTGCTTCTCTAACATTACCTTTGCCTGGATATGCAAATCTAAAATCCTGTCCGGTTTATTTTTTGCCAATACATATCCAGGCAAATCTTTAATTAATTTGTTTTTCTTATTTTTTTATTATTATAAATATTATTATAAAATCTAACCTTAATGTAAAAACAACACTCACAAAATCTACCGTATATTGAATAGAGTGTAGATAATAGAGAGCTGCCAGTTAAAAGACATCAACAAAGCAAGCAAGTGCTTACCGTGAAACAACACATACAGTGATTGTTACAGAGAGAGAACATCGTGGTAATTAAAAAAGTGAGGGCTCGTCCGGGATTTGAACCCGGGACCTCTCGCACCCAAAGCGAGAATCATACCCCTAGACCAACGAGCCACGTCTGTACCTGATCCACCAATCCTTTAAAAATCTTTACAGGCAGATATTTGGGATACCAGGTCTGTGGGTGACGTACGCGTTGACAAAAAACACGGGAGTTGAACTAAACAGATTTTTTTTTAAACTGAAAATATAATTATGCTATTAGTGAAACTAGTTAATATATGTTAGCTATATTTAACTTAAAAGAGATTTCAATAAAAATAAAATTATACTATTTAAAACATATTCCACATCCTCCAATGACGCAGTATGGTGAGGCGGAAGTTGTTTTACTTACGGAAGTGAGTTGGTACAGTAGTGCTGTTGTTGTTGAAGCTGACTGTAGCCATCACATTTGAGATTCTTTACAGCCTTCCTGGTTCATTTATTTTTCTGTATGTAGGTTTCTGTGTGGTTCCGCTTCTCGGTTCGTCCAGGTAAGAATAGAAAAACGCGCCCTGTTTTTTCTACAAGGCTTTAGTCTGTTGTTAAACCGTTGATAAAGTTAACGTTAGCTAAGGTAGCAAGGCTAAACCCCGTCGTCCTTTCGGAAACATTTACTCCCTCCTCCTTAGGGACACAGATCGATAGAAGGATAGTGTTTGCTGGGTCAAACGTATCTTTATTACCCCCATTGTGATAAGTCATTGTGCCAGCGTGTTTTTAAAAGAGGTGAACATGAGGTGAATGTGGCTGAAGAAAGCTCGTGCTGGAAAGTTGAATTACTAACTATGCTTTTTTCTTTTTTTCTTTTATTAATATTTAACCTTATAAAAAAAAACATGTAATACACACAACATGTAGATTGTTCATATTTCAGAATAAAGAAGTAATAGAAAAAAATATTTGCTTGAGTTCAGATTGAGACCAACTATGATCTCACTCGCAATATATGTGGACTTCCTTATGTACAAGAGTCAGTAACGATCCACTCAGTCAAGGTTATAAACATTTACCTCTTTTGTGATTTCTTTACCCAGCAGGGATTCCTTTTTAACTTATTGTGATAACTTAAAATGTAACTTCTGTAATGTAATTAAGCCAATATTAATCATGTAAACATGCAGAACAATTGTGTTTAAGTCCTGGAAGAAAACAGTATAAGTACTTCATTGCATTCATTCCTTCTTTTTGTTTTTTTAAAGGGTGTTTGGTTTTCTGATATGTTTCAAAAGATGGGAGAGCAGATGATACTTTTGTTTCACTGAAAATATGTGTTTAAGCTCATGTTACCCATAATACCCAGATGTACAGGTGCAGGTCAATACATCAATGTCCAACATTGAAGCTGAAAATTAAACTCTTCTTTTATAAGCTGAAGTTTTCTGATTTGAACAATTCAAACTTCCCAAATCCATTTCTCTCAACTGTAAAAAAATATATGTGACCATTGGAATAATTGTAATTAATTAAAAAAGTACTATATTACGGTGACTCGATAGATTCCTCCAAGGGAGGATAAAAGCTCACGCTTAATGAGGCTTTCTGCTTAATAAGCTGTTTTTATTATTTTGATTGGAAGTTTAACAGAAGACAAAATTATGATAACACAACATGCACATGTAATAGGTCTAACAGCAGCCTCAAGGGGATTGATTGTTGAAAAAATCTCATTCTGTAGCTTTTTACAGGATTTTACTAAGGTTGGAATCCGTCTCTGACTATTTAGCATCACCAGATGATTGGAAGATTTAGGGAAAGAATTACTGGAGTGCTGCTGAGAGTAGAAATTTTCTCTTTAGATAAAAAAATATTTAAAAATTAATTTGATCCCATAGCCTAGAGAAGGTGTGGAGAGTCACAGAATTTGTGTTCCTTTAGGTCCTCTATGAGTTTTTCAGGGCTGGCGGAGATTTTTGGAACCATCTGCTGGTGTTGGTCCATCACGTTTGATAAACCAAAAGTCAGCAGAAATCTACCTGGAATATCTAACTCTTCACTCTGCTGAGAAGATTTATTGACAGCCATTTTTTCCATGACTTTGCACTTGCCCATATCTTCAAAATTGTGACAGTAATACCTGTGTAATGACATAATGGTATAACTGTGTTTCACAGCACAGGAAACTGGCCTAACCTAAATAGATAATCTATACACTATTAACAAAAAAGAGGAAGAGCAAAGACACCACAGCCAAGAGCCCAGAGGAGACAAATTCTGCCATTCAGCAAGCTGGGTTTTATTAATGATACATTGCAGGGTGATTGTCTCTATGCTTTGTTTTATTGCAGAGTAAATACATTTTTGTTTAAGATATGCGTGGATTGAGTTTGTTTGTAGACATAAATGTTACTGCTGTGTAACCAAAAGATACTTTCAAAGAACGCTGTTAATGCTTCATAACCTGGTCACTCCCTCGCTCCTCATCTACGCTGCATCTTGCTGCTACTCTAAAGTGTGAAACACTCACCGTTCAGAGCGTGACATAATGATTTTTAGTCAGTGTTCTAGGGGTGTGGTCTAACCATCAGTCATCATTTGTAACGATTCACTGGAAAGTAGTTTGTTGTTTTTAAAGGGCCCTCTGTGAAATGAAATGGTTTCCTCACTCACCCCCTTTTGGTAAAGTTTGGAAACAGTCCATAAACGTGACATTGTAATGCTGACATTATTATCAAAGTCTAATTTGGTTATAATGATTCATTTTAAAAATCAATCATTGAAAACAAAAAAAAATGATTGTGAATGAATATAATTATGTATGTTTACATAATTATTGTGTTTGGTCAAAGCAAAGAAGCTTCAGGTATCTCGCCTGCTGCTGAAATCATAAATGTATTAATATAATTGAAAGAATATCACCTATAGCATGCATTTTTTTTTGTGTTTTTATTCTATTTTTTTTTAAAAAGGTCAATGCATTTACACAAAAAACTGTCTTATAAAGAAGAGGGGAAAACATATAGCAAAGATCAGGAATCAAAGTCTTGGCGACCACATTGGCCTCTAGAGTGACGGCTTAACGTCTACACTCCCTCCCCACCCATTTTCATTTATAAATATGAAGTTATAGAAACCAATTGTAATAAACTCAAGGCCTCATCTTCTAATATAAAAACAGCGATCTACAAAGATTGCTATGCTTATGTTAAGATGCGCAAACTTATTCGGTTCCACCTATTAAAACGAGCAGATTATGTGTTCTACTGGAAGTTTGAGAGTGGCTGTAAAAGAAAGTTGAGGTTTAAAGCCATGGAGATGTAGTTAATACTCACCATTAGTGAAAAATAAATCAGAATGGCAATACTAAATAATATTTATAGTGCACCTCATAGCCTAAATGTGCTATGAACACAAGTAAAAGCAAGTTGGTTGGGCATTCCCTTAGAGATAGGCTGAGGACCTTGGTCATCAAGGAGAGGCTTGGAGCAGAGCTGCTTCTCCTCCACATATAGAGGAGTCAGCTGAGGTAGCTCTGACCTCTTTGTCGGATGGCCCCTGGACACCTACCTTTGGAGGTCTCCATGTCCCACCAGGAGGTAGTCCATGGGGAGGCCAATGACACTCTGGAGGGACTATGTCTCTCAGCTGGCCTGGGGGCGCCTTGGGTTTCACCCAGAGCATCTGGAAGAAATCCCTGGTGGGACTAGCCTAGTAAACTAGCCTCACCCGCCAGCGCCCAAAATCATTTTTGCATGCCAGTTTAAATTACACATTTAATCTTACATTTAGTCTGGTTTATCAGGCTATGGTGGGACTGCTGCCCAAGCGGAAGACGATGCCTCCAGGTCTCAGGGCTGCTAATAACGATTATTTTGCAAATCTGTTAATCTGTCATTTATTTTTTAGATGAATCGATTAATAATCAGATAGCCAAAGGTTCCTTGGAGAAGACTTTTAATGAAATTAAACCATGCGAATTAAAACTTTTCCACTTGAGGAGTTCTGGGTAGACCATATTGATGGACAAAAGAAATGTTTTATCTTAAATGTAAAATGTTTAATTACTTTTTTTTTTTTTACAATTTTGGTATAATCATTGCTCTATGTGGGTTGCTCTATCAGCTAAAGTCATGTTTTAGAGTCTCTATGCTCTAGTTAATGATTAATTGACTACTTAATTAGTTGTCGATTATTTCAATAATTGATTAATCCGATTGTTTTATCCCTACCAAGTATGAGTTTAATTGTATAAAGCTTTTCTAGTGTCCTGCTGCATTAACTTGTTCAAGCGTGTAGACTTTTTTTTCTTTATTAATATTTTGCTACTATTGTCATTTCTGACAGTCTAAAAAGATTTACATGCTCACATAATCTCTCTCCATGCTCTGTTACTGCATCAATGCCTCCTTTTTGGCAACCATGACGGCAGATATTTTTCCACGTCCGTTTGTACCTGACAATCAGAAGTACTAAGAAAGACACAAACTACAGCCCCTTTGGAGTTTCCAATGTGGAAAATTACTTTGCACATAGTGAATGTTCACATTTTCATATCCGTCACCCATGAATGTGCGTGGTATGGTCATTAGAATATGATCTGTATATTGAATAAAAGCGGTTTGGAGACGCTGTCTGCTGAATTGCAAACTTTAAATAACGGCATCTTTTTTGAAGATCTGCTGCTATAAACACATTTTAAGACACGCAAATCTTTGGATCAGGCCCTTGGTTGGGCTGTTAATATTGATTATTTTGCTTCTAATTAAAATTTATTTTATGTTTTTCAATTACTTGTTTAATGAACGGATGGCAAAAGATTCCTGAATAAGTTTTTTTTACAAAATGTAAACCAGGTGAAGCTAAAACTTCACCATTTGAGGATGTCTGGACCGTGGCACTTCAGCACCTCTTAGCTCCTTCTGTTCATATTAGTAGTTTTTTGAGTGTTTTCACCCTTATAATGTTCCAAAGTAAAAGAATCACAGGTGAGGAATACATCTCTACTGATGTCTTCTTTGCCCTGTTTACCAATGTTGTTACCTACACATGATTTTCAGCTTTCGCGGAGTTCTAATGTGCCTGCATCAGACCTAAAATATGGCTTCCCAGTATTTCAGTCATGTCCGCATGCAGCGCTGTTCGCATTGAGATCGAAATGACGACAGCACTGATTTAAAATACTGCTTTTGCATTCAGGCGTAAATGAAGCAGCACTTCTACTAAAGATCCTGGTGTGAACTATGAATGACTTGCATGAATAAGCAAGAATTTTATCACTTGGACAACACTGTCACGATGACTAGGTGGAAGAAAAACATCAGTCTCTTTTTAAAAGTGTTCCCATTCACTGCCAGAAGAGCACAGAAGGTTTTTTAAAGTTAGATTTCTAATTACATTTACATTAAGACACTATTACTATTCCAGAAAAGGAAACCTTTCTCAGCAATGAGAAGGAAATAGGAACTTTGTGTATTTGATTTACTTTTTTTCACAAAGAATTCATTTGAATTTGACACGTCCCCACTCCTTGTCAAGGTTTAAATGCATACGCCTTTAACCTGTGTTTTTATGGAGTATTTAATTAGCATTTGGCCTGTTTCTCCAGTCTGTCAGGTTGAGCAGTTTGCTGCGATGTCGGATCACAGCGATGTCAGCCTGCAGCCAGAGGAGCGAGTCCGCGCTCTGACCAAGAAGGGCAGCTCAGTGGAGGTCAACGACGACATGCCGCCGCGGCGATACTTTCGCTCCGGCATGGAGATGATCCGAATGGCCCACATCTACACGGAGGAGGGCAACATTGAACACGCCTTCGTGCTCTACAACAAATACATCACGTGAGTTTGATTTCTTAAAAGCTGACCCCAAAACTTTTTGGAGAAACGAACAGAATGTGAGACGTTCATAAGAACCTTCTGTCTTTTTTTTTTTTTTTTAAGGCTTTTTATTGAAAAACTTCCTAAACATCGGGATTACAAGACGGCAAACATTCCTGAGAAAAAAGACACACTAAAGGTACCTGCACTCTTTTTTTTTTTTTTTCCTTTTTATATGATTATTTGTATAACTGTATTTTGAAAATATCTCTGATTGTTGCTCAACAGAAACTCAAAGATGTGGCGTTTCCTCAAGCAGAAATACTTAAACAAGCTCTTTTAAAAAGATTTGAACAAGAATATGCGCAGTATCTTGTGAAAAAGGTAAGTGTAAGCCACAAAAGTAACCACTCTCCTTACATTATGTTATGATAATGTTAATGTTGTGATTGCATTTCTAGATTTGACTCACTTCAAACTCAATTCTTTGTTCACAAACTGCCGTAGAAAGTCGAAACAAACCTTTTACTGAGCTTTGGTGTTCGTTATCTGCAGAAAGCGGAGGAGGAGGCTTTGGAGCGGGAGCAGTCAAGACAGCGTGCTCTGGACGCCGAGCGGGAACGCGTGGCCGTGATGCAGCGGCGGCAGCGGGAACAGGAGCAGTTCAGTGCCTTTGAGGAGATGATCCGCCGCCAGGAGCTCGAAAAGGAACGACAGCAAGTTCTTCTGGAGTTTGCCACCCCGGTCACGCCCTCCATCGACACGCCCCTCATCCCTGGCATCCAGGGCCCGCCGCTGGTATTCCCAACAGCTCCTCTGAGCCCCAGAGATCCGTCTGCCGCCAACGACCAACAATATCCTCGTCCCATTGCAACCCCAGGCACACCTGCAACAGCTCCACCCAGCTTCGACCGCTCACTCAAACCTGGCTCTCTGGTCAGCCCAGGAAACAACAGTGAGTTCATGTTTCTTTAGTTCTTGTTTAACACCTTGCACCGTCCACAAAGCATCTCAGGGGCCTTAGCTTCTTTTCCATTCAGCTGCCGACTTCCTCCTTTGCATGGTTTCCACAGATACGATGGTGGACGCCCTCCGGCAGCTGGCCGTTCCTGCTGAGCTGTGCCGGAACTTCCTGAGGCTGGCTGAGGCCAACACGAGCCGAGCTGTGGAAACCTGTGGGATCCTGTGCGGAAAACTGGTTAGTCTGGGGATCAGATGAGAATGAGACAAGTGGCTGTTATCATATTTCTAAATCAGAAGCATAAATGAGACAAGTGTTGTTTTTTTTTCATTGTTATAACCACTTCACTTTATATCATTGGGATTTTATCTGATCAGCATGGTGCATATTGGTGACATTGAAGGAAAAATATGCATGGTCTGAGATTCCGAGCAATAAGAAATTGTTATGCTTTGATTTGAGAGGATCTGTCATAACATTTGTGTTGTAATCCATTCTAGTTAATATAATTTCTGATTTGAAACATTTCTGAGGCGTTGACACACCCTTTACTTCTTTCTACAGAGGGCTTCTTTCTTCAGCCTTCTCCTTGTGTTTGTACGGCCGCTTTTGTTTAAAGTGCTTCACTCTCTCTTGTTTACTTTCTAAAACTCTAAAACTCGTTTTCCCTTTGTTAAAATGCTGTACAGTACTGCTGAATGTTTATTTTGCACACCTACACTCTGTGAATAACCGTTTGCATATTATTTGACCGTGGGACTCTTGTGTTCGTTTCAGCTCAGAAATGCATTTACTGTGACTCACGTCATCGTCCCCAAGCAGTGCGGTGGGCCAGACTACTGTGACACTGAAAACGAAGAGGAGCTTTTCCTCATCCAGGACCAGTATGACCTCATCACCCTTGGTTGGATACATGTGAGTAAAAGGAAGCCACTTCCATTAATGTTTTTTCTTTAAAACCGGAATTTCTAGATACCATCTGAAGCTGCCAAGTTCTCCCGATGGGAGCTTACATCCTGGTCCTCTCAGTGATGAGGCAGAGGAAGCTGATTGGAGAAAGGTGTTGAAAAATCTCAAATCTAATCATGGAAATCATTTTGATCTGGGTACTCTCATAGCCTGGAACTATCTAGATACATATTGAAAGAAAAAAAAACTCCATTCATCTTCATTCATCCAGACCTGTCTGATCAGCTGTTACTTGCTCTATCCATCCTTACATTCAAAGATCCACACATTCATCCATCTTATTGCCTGTTCTCATCCATTTCTGCCATTCAGCTCATCTGCTTTTTAGTTTTGTCTTATATTTTTATAAGTCTTCTTTGCCTTATTATTTGCCCAGGATAAGAAATATATACACTATATTGCCAAAAGTATTTGCTCACCTGCCTTGACTCACATATGAGCTTAAGTGACATCCCGTTCCTAATCCATAGGGTTCAATATGACGTCGGTCCACCCTTTGCAGCTAGAACAGCTTCAACTCTTCTGGGAAGGCTGTCCACAAGGTTTAGGAGTGTGTTTATGGGAATTTTTGACCATTCTTCCAGAAGCGCATTTGTGAGGTCGCACACTGATGTTGGACGAGAAGGCCTGGCTCTCAGTCTCCGCTCTAATTCATCCCAAAGGTGTTCTATCGGGTTGAGGTCAGGACTCTGTGCAGGCCAGTCAAGTTCATCCACACCAGACTCTGTCATCCATGTCTTTATGGACCTTGCTTTGTGCACTGGTGCACAGTCATGTTGGAAGAGGAAGGGGCCAGCTCCAAACTGTTCCCACAAAGTTGGGAGCATGGAATTGTCCAAAATGTCTTGGTATGCTGAAGCATTCAGAGTTCCTTTCACTGGAACTAAGGGGCCAAGCCCAGCTCCTGAAAAACAACCCCACACCATAATCCCCCCTCCACCAAACTTTACACTTGGCACAATGCAGTCAGACAAGTACCGTTCTCCTGGCAACCGCCAAACCCAGACCCGTCCATCAGATTGCCAGATGGAGAAGCGCGATTCGTCACTCCAGAGAACGCGTCTCCACTGCTCTAGAGTCCAGTGGCGGCGTGCTTTACACCACCGCATCCGACGCTTTGCATTGCACTTGGTTATGTATGGCTTGGATGCAGCTGCTCGACCATGGAAACCCATTCCATGAAGCTCTCTGCGCACTGTTCTTGAGCTAATCTGAAGGCCACATGAAGTTTGGAGGTCTGTAGTGATTGACTCTGCAGAAAGTTGGCGACCTCTTCGCACTATGCGCTTCAGCATCCGCTGACCCCGCTCCGTCAGTTTACGTGGCCTACCACTTCGTGGCTGAGTTGCTGTCGTTCCCAAACACTTCCATTTTCTTATAATACAGCTGACAGTTGACTGTGGAATATTTAGGAGCGAGGAAATTTCACGACTGGATTTGTTGCACAGGTGGCATCCTATCACAGTTCCACGCTGGAATTCACTGAGCTCCTGAGAGCGACCCATTCTTTCACAAATGTTTGTAAAAACAGTCTGCATGCCTAGGTGCTTGAATTTATACACCTGTGGCCATGGAAGTGATTGGAACACCTGATTCCAATAATTTGGATGGGTGAGCAAATACTTTTGGCAATATAGTATATATATATATATATATATATATATATATATATATATATATATATATATATATATATATATATATATATATGAGAGAGAGAGAGACTTAAATATGTATAAAAAAATGTGTTAATTTTTTTAACATGTTAAAATGTATAGAATTAATTATTTAAACTTAAAACGTTAAAGTCCTGGTCCAAATATATGTATTCTAATTGCCTGGCATGTTTTTTAGAAAAGAAGAGAGCTGCCTTGATGCTAAACATCTGGTCTCAATCCCTCCATTTAGTTGCTCACGTTGTTGCTCACCTGGAGAATACAATGAAAATATATATTTTTTAAATGGGGCGGTTTAATCGTTTTGTCACAACTGTATGAACAGATTTAGATTAAATTACATTCATTCCAATTCAGTCTCAGGTGATGAGGTGAGGTGGAATCCCTCCACCAGAGTGAGCAGAAGGATTAAGTCGAAACTGTTAATATAGACATATTTACTGAGTTTGATGCAGTTGTTATGTGGTATTAGATACATTTAAGACTCTTAGTTTGTCATGATTGTAATATTAATGTTCTGAAGCCATGTTCTCATTTTTTTAAAGTTTGAAATTATACTAATAATGTTTTTTCCCCAGACTCATCCCACACAGACGGCCTTCCTATCCAGCGTCGACCTCCACACACACTGCTCCTACCAGATCATGCTCCCTGAGGCCATCGCCATTGTCTGCTCACCTAAATTCAACGAGTTAGTTGGAAAACTTGTTCCTAGAGAATGCCTTCTGTCCTAAACATTCTCGCACTGACACGCCTGTCTGCAGGCTGCTTGCAGATTTTCCTCCTCTGACCTTGTCTCTCCTTCTTTGCATCAGGATTGGCTACTTCAGGCTAACTGATCGGGGAACAAACGAGATCTCTTTATGTAAACAGAAGGGGTTCCACCCTCACAGCAAGGATCCGCCTCTCTTCACAGTGAGTATTAAAAAACCATGCGTTAGAAAAGTAAACACTAATATTGGGATTGGCAGTATATTGTCGAAAGGCTAGTCTGTTGCAGGGCAACACAGAGACACAAAACCATGCACACACACACACTCACACTTATAGTCGTAGGGAAATCATGTTTAAATGTCATATCATTCTGGCTTAAACATGTATATAAATGTACTCTTTATCGGACAATGTTGTCCCAAAATTTAGAAAATTTCTGTTTAAAAAAAAAAACCTGTAAAAATCTGTGGGGTTTTTTTTCCGTTATCTTATGGAGGCCAGTTAGTTATACGTCAGCTTGTACACCTAAATTCGGCCAATCATATATCAACGGTCATCTGCCAATCAAATTTTTTTCACTCATAGCATTTTGATTCATATGTAGCAGCTGATATATACGCAACGGTTGACATAAGAGATAATCATTTACACCCTGGTGTCCTCTTCCACAACAACTTCGTCCCCACTTTCCTCCTCTGAATAAAAATTGTATGAGACTCATCCACAACCTCCGACACTAAACTCTCCTCCTCTTGCATGTTTCCGCTGTCCATAGCGTTTCTTGACAGTGTCGTTTCTAGGTTATCAATTTAATGCTACTTGGTCCCAATGGAATTTCCCATTGGGAACCAACTAGCACTAAGTTGCTAACTGGTTAGCAAGATGCTTCCGCGACACCAGCCACAATCAAACTTGCTTGCGAACCTTCCGCCACAACAATCACGCCCCCTTGATAATTGACCAATCACATTCGCTTTATTCATTCGTGTAGTCTTGCACCACTTGGGATAATTCGGAAATGCTACGGTTGGATGCAACAGCCGCTTCCCTATAACTTTAGGGAGAATTTAGAGAATCCATTTAACCTAACAGTCATGTTTTTGGAATGAGGGAGGAAGCCTGAGTACCTGGAGAGAACATGTAAACTCCAGAAAGACAGAATTGAACCCAGAACCTTCTTGCTGCAATGCAGCAGTGCTACTCATTGTTCCACCGTTCAGCGCCCCTGAAAAATATCTACATATTAAATCCTCTTTTCAACAGATAATAAAATATTTTGGTAAAAACTATGGGGTATTTGCCTAAATTATGGTTCTTATCTAGTTTTACAGAGAAGATACTTGAAAGCTCACAGCATTTAAACCGTTTGTTTTGGTCTTACAATCAAGTGTCATGTAAGTTCTGAGTCAACAACTAAATTGTGCATGTATTGTTTGTTTTTTATCAGCACTAAGCTGATAATATGAAATATATTATCATTTATTAATTTCTTATAATAAGAAAAAACAGATCAAACAAGTAAAACACACAAAATAAGAAAGAATAAAAGGGAAAAAAATTTAAGGTAGATATCTTGAAGAAAATTCCAAAGTGCTACTGAGTATTTGACAGGGTTCCCGCGGGTCCTTGAAAAGTCTTAAAGGGCATTGAATTCTTCATTATTGGTTCCGTCCCGGTAGCGGAACCAATAAAAGCGTTGTTGCGGCCGGGATATTTGGGAGATGCAACATGGATGTCTGGAAAATATGAGCAAGTGTAAATGTAACGAAAATTGGCTCCAGCCAAGAGTTTTCTCCATGGCTAAAACCAGGGAACATACATGAGGCACAGTGGATTTTGTGCAAGAAGTCATTCAAGCTCGGAACGATGGGAATTAAGGCAGTGGAGTCGCACATGCAAAGCACGAAACACAAAGCGTCAAAATCAAGTTACCGAGAAACAGCCGGTATTTCTCAGTTTTGTTCCACCCTTGTCTGATTTGGTGATAAGTGGAGGCCACTTATAACCAAATCAAACATACTAAGAAAACGATAATAAGAAAAATAGCTGCAAAAAAGACTTAGCACTGGTTATGTTGTGGCTTTAAAACTGATTTGTTTTGTTCCCTGCTAAAACAAAGTTTGTGATTTCAGTTAAATAATTGTTAAAATATATCTGTCATTTGTGTGTTTTTAGCTTTCTTCCTATATGGGAAGTTTTTCAAAATTTGAAACATTAGTGCAGTGGTTTATGTTAAAATAAACCTTTGGGTTAAGTTTTCGCAAGCAGGTTTTTCTTGTGTTTCTTGTGAATTTGGTCTTAAATTTTTATTTCAAGTGGCATTAAAAAGTCTTAAAAAGTCATGAATTTAACTTATGCTGTAGGAACCCTGTTTGAAGCCTTTTTAAATAATAAAATGGGTTACATTTGGATTTAAAAATAAAACAGAAATGCTTTAAAGGTGGATTAAAGAGCAGTGAAATCTACAGTCAGTTGGGCTGGGTTCCTAAAGATTAGATGAATTTTACCCATAAAAGTGGAACCTGGATGTAGTTTGGACTTTGGAAAAAAATAAAGTAGAATAAAAAAAAAAAAAAAAACCCATATGGACAAATGCCACACAGAAAGTATTCCTTCCGGTTCTACGGTTTCCTCCAGACCCAACTCCTGTAGAAAACCATGGAGGAAAGCTGAGAAACTTAAAAGCCGACCCATGACTGGATGATCAGG